>JACXGI010017390.1:0-14590 GCA_016801175.1 Esox masquinongy
TTTTTTTTTTTTTAATTTATATATATATATAAATATATATTTATATTTACAAATAAACTCTTATTACCCAAATAAATGGCTTTAGTTTGACTTTATGTACTTTAAATCCTAAAATTCATATAAAACATTTGTCCAAATATTTCAAACCAAACTCCAGACAAATACAAATGTCACACAAAAACTGCATTCACTGAAAAAATACACAGTTTTTAAAAAATAAATGTGTGTAACACTTCCATGATGTACATCAAAATTATAATTGACGGTTTTGTACCAGTATTGTTAAAAAAGCATGGCAGTCATAGAAATTCAGGTGAAAATGACAGTTAAACCCAAAGTCGGATTTCATATTGGGAAAAAAAGAAAGAAAACATATTTATGGATCTTAAGATTGGCCTTTTTTAAATAAATTAATAAGCATAGATTTGAATTTAATTACAAGTCATTAAAATACAAAATGGAATATAGACATTCATTTATTTTTAGGGGACTTTTCAGGGTTCTTATGTAAAGAACAAGACACTATGGGTCAAGTCTCTACCCTCTTTTATTGCGTATTATTTTCACATTACTATTTATATCTCATGTTAACTAATTGTCAGTTGATTTCAACTGTATAGTACAAGGGATCTCCTAGCACAACATTGCTTGCGGTCATAAATATGCCCAAACATTCAGCTCAAGCTTACAGAAGGTGATTGTTTTGCCAACAATGGCAGTGAATTTCCAATGAATCTATTCTAGATTATAATTACCAACATCATTTGTTACATCATCCACTTTTGTAGTGTCTCTTTGATCAGAGACAGAAAACTCTGTTTACGACCCAGGCATCCCAAAGTTGATCATTGGAGATGAACAAGCAGTCTCGCCATTAAAAATAGACAAACAGACATGACGATCCATTTGGTAACAGTAGATTTATTCAAACATCGGACTCCCTCAGCTGAGAATTACGGATGGAGGCAGGGATGATGAAAGGGGCGGAGTGCAAGACAATCTCACTCTGAATCTCCACAGGCTTCGGCTCCTCAGCAGTCTGCACAGAAGGTTGTGTCTCTGTCTTTTGGGGGTTTTGATAAGAATCCATATCTACAACTGTTTCATCCACTCCCAAGGATTTTTGGCTTCCATAAAGTTTGTTCATTTTGATGGCAATCAATCCCTTTGTCTCTGGCGGCACTTGGTCCTTCCTGATTAACTGTGTATTTTCGCGGTACTTGTAGGAAGCAAGTTTAACTGCACGCATCAGTAGGTGCTTACGATACGCTCTCTGGATAACAGCAGCTGCTACCTCTTCCTGTTTTCGCCTCAGGGTGGTTGTGATTGGCTCGTATGAGACTTTAGAGGGGTTGTTGGCCATGAACTTCTCCTCCATGCTTTGTTTCATGGTGTCCATCTCCCCTGACTCTCCCAGCACTTCTGTAGTCAAAGCCAGAAGGATGTCCAGACAGTGGATCTTATCCCCAGGGACCAGGGGGAGGTCCAAGGAGATCAGCTTGATTGTGTTTGGTTTGGGGATCCTGAGCGGATCTTTCAGTGTGTCACAGAACTCTGACAAAATGTCATAGGAGATGAATTGTGATGCGTCAGGGTCGAACTTCTCCCAGGTCTCGTAGAACATCTCAAAGTCATCCTCACACAGTGGGTCACCGCTCTCCTCTGTGGCCACATTGAAGTTCTCAAGGATGATAGCAATGTACATGTTGACCACAACCAGGAAACACATGATGATGTAGCTGCAGAAAAAACAAATTCCCAATCCCGGACTGCCGCAGTTGCCTCGTGTATCTGAGCCGGGATTTTCCACATCTGGGTCACAGTCTGGAGGTCCACTATTCAGAATGGGTGAGAGAAGACCATCCCAACCGGCTGAAGTTGTGATCATGAAAAGACACATGATACTGTTGCCAAAAGTTTCAAAATTGAACATATCATCAATCCCAGCCTCCTTTTTGACATATGCAAAGTTGGACATTCCAAAAATTGAGAAGATAAACATGATGAGGAAAAGCAGGAGTCCAATGTTGAAGAGAGCAGGAAGTGACATCATCAGTGCAAACAACAGTGTCCGGATACCTTTAGCACCTCGGATGAGTCTCAGAACTCGACCAATCCTGGCCAGTCTTATAACACGGAAAAGTGTGGGTGAAACAAAATATTTCTCTATGATGTCTGCCAGCATTATACCTGGAATGAAGAGAAAATAGTGTAAATTAAAATGTTTGTTAAATCCCATTACATTTCAGTAACACAAAATACGTAGCTAAAGGATAAGGACAGAATAACTTATTCATACGCACCAACGATAGAAAGAATGACGACGACAAAATCAAAAATATTCCAACCGACGGAGAAGTAGTACTGTCGCAGCGCAATCAGCTTGAGGATACACTCTCCAGTGAAGATGATGATGAACACAAGGTTGATGAAATAGAGGATTTCATCCTTCTCCTTGCTCTGGTCATCCGTCTCCACCATCATTGTCACCATGTTGAGGCAGATCAGCACCATGATGAAGATGTCAAAGAATTGTTGGGAGATCAGGTCGAAAATGAGGCCCGCAATTATGTTCTTCAACCGCCAAGCAACAGAGACCAAGAAGAGGAAAGGAATTACAAGTGTTTTAGGTCAACGGCATGCAAAGGAAAATAACTGTACTGTATGTGTCTATACTTTATAGGAAAAGATATCTTCATGAGGGAGAGACAGGAGTAAAAAGGAGACGTGATTTATAAAGCCTGGACAATAGTTTTGATTGTAATAATTTCAATGTTTTCTCAATGTTTAGCTAGATGTTTTTGCATATTTTTGACATCAGTGCTGATATGCTATATTACAATTCAAACCAAGAGTGTCAGTTAAACTATGTGTAAGGGCCAGTCACAAGGTAGGTGCTATCGTGTACACACTTTGATTTGACACCTTAAAGGCCCAATACAGCCAGTTCTGCTTACTGTTGTTTCTTGGACAACTATGAAAAAAAAAACAGAAGCACAGTGCTCGCACTTGTTCGCACACTGACTACAAGGAGCACCTGCACAGTACACTCAAAAAAGAAAAGGTTCTTTGAGGGTCTTTTAGCTCAGGTTTTTTCTGGCATCTATTTTGCCTGGATCCGCTTTGTTTTGCACATGATTTGTCTTTTTCCATCACTGTTTGCACTCTACACTTTTAACATTCCAATAAAAGTGGTCAGAGTTCAATCAAGTTGCCTAGTGCTCCTCAGTATTTATTTTGCCTACCCATAAAAGCTATCATATACAGTAAAAGTAAAAGCTGTCATCTTTTATCCTGCAACTCTTATTCCAGACGGGCTGCCTTGATTGTACCTAATCTGCCATTGCTGGCAAGTGATCTTGAAATTTCTGAGTTAAACAAGGAAATGGCTGTGTTGTGTGTTGATTTGGAAATGTTTCAGGTTAGATTTTTGAGCAGGTATGTCACTCATATGGTTCTATGAGTAACAAGTATAAATATTTCTTTACAATTCCAATTGACATTTTTCCATGAAGAACCTTTAAGGGTTCCCCCACAGTTTCAAAGTAAAAAATACTGCGAGAAACTTTTTAGAGTGTATGTGGCGAAATGCACCATTGTTTGTTTATGGAGCGCCATACAACCCTAGACGAAGTAGCTAGCAGCGTAACATTTTCTGAGCCCAGCTTTCCCAAAGTTTGGTAAAATTACTGCGAGTGAAACAGCAACAACAGACTTTACACTTAGATTTTCCAGTAATCTAGTAACCTTGTGGGTACTGGTCATATACACTACCCTCTAAGCTATAAGCAATGTAAAGTTTTTACTTAATTATGCTATACCTTTATGCAGACACATGACGTCATACTACTGTTTCGCTAAGACATGTCCAAATATGGGTAGGTTTTTGGCTCATGTGGTTAACTACTAATTTTATTGATCTTATTTGCATACCGTGGGTTTAGGAACAGGTTTCTGTGGCTTTTTGGAACCGAGCTTCTTCATGGCATTGTAGTATTTCTTTTGTTCCTCCGTCATGAAGATATCTTTACCTCCAAAGTATGGAGACATACAGTTATTTCCCTGTGCATGTCCTTTACCTAAAACATGAACACTATGTTTATACGATTATTGTAATGTTTTACAGATGGCATGCATGTTTGGTATTTAGTGATACTAGGCTGTAGTGAGGCTACTTATCTTCTTTTTCTGTTGGTTAAAGTTGTCGATAATGACACCAATGAATAGATTTAAGGTGAAGAAGGAACCAAAGATGATGAATATGACGAAGTAGATGTACATGTAAACATTATCCTCATATATGGGCTGATCTTCCACCTTGTTGAAACAGAAAGCAAAAAATCTAATTTGTTGTGATATTCACATTAAATTAGTATCACAAATTATTTATTATTAAAAAATGAAAAAAAAAAAAAAACTTACATTACGTGAATCAACAGCATGGTACATTATGTCCATCCATCCTTTAAATGTTGCCTGGAAAAGAAAATAGAGTAGACTGTCATGCTACAAGTGCTAATGTCACTATTTTTATTATTTTCACAATTTCAAATACAGCATTCACCGCCCTTAAATGAATACTTTATTTGATGAAAATGTGATACAATAGTCTATCAATATAACAAGTCTATCAATATTGCAACAAAATATATACGTTTTCTTTAAAACCATGAAGGGGGAAAAATGCCACCTGACTTGGCACGTGGAAGTTGTTGATGTCACAACATAATCTAATGGCAATTTCGTGTTTTAGATTTAGTGTAGCTTTTTGTGTATTCAGTGGCAAAGGGAGTAAAAACCGCATAACAAAATGAGAAGGACATTGTACAGTACCAAACAGGTAGGGGGGTTAGAAGGGTAGAAAACAAGTTAGAAGGGTAGAAAACGCACAGTATCTGTTTTATATTCTCAATTAGCCAACGCTGGTGTTAACTAGCTTGCTTATAGATTCTCTCAATGGGATGCAGAGACAAATACTCACTTCCCGACTCCCTCATCACTCACGCAAAATGTACGCCCAAAGTACAGTATGCACCATCTGCGTTATAACTCCCGCGAATAACAAAAAAAAGTTTTTCTCCAAGACTGACAATACAGCATTTGCGTAAGTAGTTATTACTATTTTTGTTTTCCGGTGCCTTATGTTAAACCTATGGAATCCCAGGAATGACAAATATCAGTAAAATAGTTTTTGATGAGTAAAGTATTTAAAAAGATAGTGAAATATAAAATTATATTTGTTTAATTTGTCTAATATTAGCCAATAAAATAAATTAAAAAATAATTTATTTTACTCTTCCATTTATCATTTACTCACCCTTTATATTTTTCAACACCTCACTTTTACTATTTTCTTAGGTCTAGTACAGTGTAATCATTTATCCCCATTTTCATATTATCTCATATATTAATTAGAAGGGTTTTTATATTTCCCTTTTTTATAATTCACTATGCTTTTAAATAATTTACTCATCAAATAACCTTGGGAACCTAAAAGAAAAACGTGTTTTTGAATGTCACCATTCAAATGGGACCAGAAAAATGTCCTATTTGAATGCAAAAAAACGGTACAGTATTAGAATATTATGATTTGCTTCTCACTGACATTTGTTGCACAACTGTTGTAATATCTCGATGGTCACATTTTTTAACAGCACAAGCCTTGTTTGAATTGCAGAGGGTAAAATGGGGAGCAACATTAACAACTGAAAATCTGCCGACGTCCCTAGAACATAGAAAGTTTTTGGTTTCTGGGTGGTGGGTGGATGGATTCCTAGAAATAAAGCCAAGTTTTGAAACTGACGTGGAATTTAGCGATCATTCAACAATATCCTACGGAGCTCAGTACAGTACAATGTCCGATGTAAATGTGAGTCTGTTGCCAAACGTCAAAATCTGACCAAATACTATTTTCCACAGTTGTACATATTGTAAATACAAGTCGTACTTGGCATTGTAAAAATGTATATGCTAGTATTTCTGTCAAACGATAAAGTGGTAATCTGGGCCAGATTATCTGGGGCAATGATTGAATACCACAAACAATTACAGTTGTTTAGACAACGTCAACAACAATTCTTCATCCTGACGCCCAAACATGTACAATGCAAGATGGCCGGCAATCAAGTCTTCCCCATACTTGACGTGAAAGATGGCTATTGCTAGATTGAAGATCCTTGATCAAGCATCTTCAGTGCTGTACATATTCAAACCCATAATGGGGCCTCTAGATTCAAAAGAATCATGGTAGCAGCTTCTGATGAAGAGCATGCAGACGAGTTTTGAGACAATTGGTGGAGAGAGATCATAATAGAGAATGTGAAATTTAAAAAGGACCATTTTGTAGTCAAGACTGTCAAATACTGTACATGGGTCATGTAATCACTACTTCAGAGTGACAGTATCATAATTCCTTTGAGTATAGCCTAACCCCTAAAGTGTTCGAGGAATTCAACACACCAAAGCGTGAACAAAAAAGATCCTGTATTGGCCTGGCATGACATGATATAGAGAAAATGATTGATGCCTTTGCTACGTTTGAAATACCAGCCAAAGAAGAGAAAAACACTGTGATCCAGTGATTCCGTTGCATTCATTTTACCGTGGCGCTCCGCCATGGCAAAATCTTTCCTGCCACATCAAAAAAAAAACGAAACAATAATCAGAATGTTTTGTTGAACAAATAATTTGTCAGGGTACAACATCTTTCTTAAGGGTATTTAGCTTGTTGTGCTTTTTTCTGCATAATATTTGTGGAACACTGATCGCACTGTCATAGTAATGGGAGCCACCACCACCAGACAAGCTGTATGAGAAACATAGAAGTCCTCACTGCGTTTGAAACTGGAAAAGAAACCAGGCAAGCCTAGGTCAGCTTACCCGAAAATTAAAGTGATAAATGTTGTTACCTCGCTGGATTCGAACCCGGGTCTCCCACGTGAGAAGCTGTGTCTTTAATCAATACATGACACGTTTGCTGAGTGTCAGTATAGCATCTCGACATTAGATTATTTTGTCACGCATTAACATCACGCCAAATTTGAATATTTTTTTTCATATGAAAGTATATGCTGTCAATTTTGACCCATAACTCAACAAATGTAATAATAATTGGTCATTTAAATGTATAAGAAAATATAAACAAGTTATTTTGGGAATTATTTTGTTAATCATCAGCCTCTCATGGACTTATAATATATTTGCCTGTTTTGTTCATCATAAGCAAAAAATAGATACAGTTTGCCTATTTTAAACTTTAAATAAGTTACTTAGCAGATAAAACATTTCATTGGTTGATAATTAGTGTTTTTTTCAGTGCTTGTTAATGAATTCAAACACGGGTCAAATTTGACCCATGAACACTAAGGGTGTAAACCCTTTTCAAACACAATAGGAGGGTTAAATAATTCATGTGTTTGTAATACGATCAACTGTCTGTTCTATAGATGTCTGTTTATGCAAAGTTTAAGGGCGGGTCAGCTGCTGGTCTTTACTAAAACTCTGATTCCAGATCAATGCATAGGCTGTATAAATCAACAGCAAATAAGAAAATGTATTTTGATGTATTTATTTACTATTAGCACTGTGCATGTACCAGTTTTCAGATAAGGCATTACTAAAGAATATGTATTGAAACTCACTATTTGCAGGAGGGAAAGGTAGCCCATGCCCACGTTGTCATAGTTGACCTTGGCGTTCATCCAGCGCACAGTGTCAGTCTGCGCTATTAGTCCCAAACATTCAGTCTTGTTATTTACAATGTCAGCTGGAAATCTCTCCTCAGACGTGGTGTTGAAGCAGTAATAGAATTTCCCAGCAAACAGGTTGACTCCCATGATGCTGAAGATGAGCCAGAAGATGAGGCAAACCAGGAGCACGTTAAAGATGGAGGGAATGGCCCCCACCAGAGCGTTCACTACAACCTTTGGAATGGAAAATCATGTGTCAAAATAGGAGAGAACCTGTGAAATTTTGAGAAAAATCAAGATTTAAAGTATATCTTGTATGTAAAGTCTGTGTTAAGGATTAGAGTGAGATTAAATGGCAGTAGGGCATTATTTTAACTAGACCACACGCTTGGTTGGTGTGTAAAAAAAGAACACACCTTCATCCCCTCAAATCTGGACAATGCTCGGAGGGGCCGCAATGCCCTTAATGTTCGAAGAGATTTGATTGGTCCAAGTTCAGAGTAACCCAGGATGTTTGCCATTAAGCTGATCAAAGACACCTACAAGATTTGGGTTATGAATAACAACACATGAAGATGATCTTTCTCAAATAAACTAAAAGAATGCTTAGTCTATCTAGACTTCATAATGATAAAATATTACGTATACATTTTATTTAACAAAAATGTATCTTATAACAGAGAAAATGTTTTGACTTACATCCACAATCAGGAAGTCCAGCCAGCACCATGCGTTTGTGAAGTAGGTCTTGAACCCATAAGCCGCCCACTTAAGTAGCATCTCAATAATAAACACATAGGTGAAAACTTGATCAGCATATTCTAAGATGATTTTAATGGTCCTGCGTTGCTCAATGTATATGTCTTCAAAAGCCTGTAAGGTGAGCAAAAATATTATAGTTGTTTCAAGGTGTATACCGTAGGTATTTCACCTGTCCTCATGATATCTCTCTCACCAGAGCTCCACTACTCATCAGAATCATGAAAATGATGAAGGTCTCGAAGTAGTTGTGCTCCACAATGAGAAAACATGTTTTCCTGAAGTTCCACCAAATCTTTCCTTTGCCCGCAGTGATGTCAAAGTCAAGGCATGGACATCGACCGATGCATTCTACCAGGGATTTGAGGATGGAGAAAAGAGGAGAAAGATTAGGCTAGAAAAAAAACACACTGCATCCCATCTGTCAGTACCATCCATATTCGTCAAGTCAGGGATTTCAGAATTTCAGTCAATGCACTTGAGATAAAAATTGTTAATGCAGATTAATTAATTAAATATATGTATTAGTTGTTACAGACTTAGATTCTAATTTAAAATGTTTGCCATCAATTTACATATCATAATTCCCCATAATGGCAATTTCTGGACATTTCTGCCAATTCAATGAAAATTAAAATTTTGAATATCTCATGTAAATAAGTCATCAGACAATTTTCCATGACATTCCATATTGGGCTTCTTGACATTTCTTTGGAACTTAGGAGTCGAACTGTGGCACATTCAACACATAATATAGAAAGGCACCCACCATTCTATTTACAATAAGGTAACACACTTTCCAGTAGATTTCAGAGCAAAAACCAAGCCATGAAGGCCTGAGAAACTCTCCGCAGGCCTCTGAGATTCTGTTGAGGCATAGATCTAGGAAGATTATATAAAAAATTCTAAAGTATTCAAAGTTGCCTGGAGAACAGTGGGCTCTATCATTGTCAAATAAAAAAAGTTTGGAACCACCAAGATACTTGCTAGAGCTGCCTGTATGGCCAAACTAAGCAACCACACAAGAAGGGCCTTGACCCAGAACACAATGGCCACTAACAGCGCTTCAGAGTTTCTCTGCAGAGATGGGAGATCCTGCAGCACTCCATTAATCAGGCCTTTATGTTGGAGTGGCTAGACTGAGCCTACTCCTGAGTAAAAGGCACATGACATGCGGCCTGAAGGACACTGAGAATATGAGAAAACGATGATGTCAATCAAAATTGAACTATTAGGCCTGAATGAAGTCTGGCGAAAAGAAGGTAAAACATCCCCTGGCTAACGCCCTCCCTACGGTGAAGCGTGTTGGTGTTGACATCATGCTATGGGGACACTTCTCAGCGGCAGATACTGGGAGGCTTGTCAGGATTGAGGATCTTTCAGCACACCAGCAACCCGAAGCACACAGCCAAGACACTGCAGGAGTGGCTTTGGGACAAGTCTGTGAATGCCCTTCAGTGGCCTAGCGAAAGCCTTGACCCCTGTTAACATCTGTGGGGACACCTGATGACTGCATTTTACCAGCACTCCCCATCCTATCTGACAGCACTTGACAAGATCTGCAAGGAAGAATAAGAGAAACTGCCCAAATTCAGCTGTGCAATGGTGGTAGAGGCATACCTAGGAAGAGTCAAAGCGGTTACAAAGGCGCTTCTATAAAGTACTGAAAAGGGTCTGAATATTACATACATGATATTTCATTTTTTAAATTGTTTTTTCAGCTCATTCTTGTTGTTTACCTTTTTAATCATCTTATGTCACTTATTTTTTCTATTTTACCTGTGATAATAGCCACCAAGAGGACCAAAGATAATTACAGATTCACAACTACTTCCTGCGCGCAGTAGAGATAGGTCGCCATAGTTTTTCGCTTATTACCGTTTATATTTTTGTTCATGCTGCACTGTGGCTCATACAGTACTATCACTTTTGGAAATTCGTTAATTACTGAATACAGACTTTTTGACCACTTAATGGTAATTTCCGTGTTATGCTCATAGCACAGTCCTCTGCCTATAGTTCCGGGGACCTGGAGGCTTTGAGGAGGTCCAGGTATGACCTACAGAATTCCATCAGAGATACCAAAAGAGACTGCAGGTATACGTTGGAGTCTAACTACCACAGCTCTGACCCGAGACGCATCTGGTGTGGACTGAGACACATCACAGATTGTAAAGGGAGAAACAGCAATGATGCCCTGCCTGCTGCCTCTCTTCCAGACAAGGTCAACTCCTATGCACGGTTTGGGGTAACCAAACAAAATGGCGCCGTTGAGGATGGCTGGCGTTTTTCGTGCTCCCAACAAACTTTACGGATTTATTGTTTTATTATTGTTACTAATGTGTAATTTTGCTGCATTTGCAACCGCGTTATTAACATATGACAGACAATCACTATTGGACATCAGAACTGCACTGGAATCGTCTTTTTCGTACAGAACATCAAGTTCAACGAACAACCCGGGATACCCTTTGTTGTGCTTACCTGAGCAAGCACCTGTAAAACGACGCCGACGGAGAAAGCGTGGGAAGCGGGGTGGAGTTTTGGTCCGACTGCGGCTGCGGAGAAACCTTGCTCCTCTCCCAAGTATTCTCTTAGCGAACGTCCAGTCACTAGACAGCAAGCTGGACGAACTTAGGAGCAGGCTAGCTTTCCAGCGGGACATTAAGAACTGTAACGTGCTGGTTTTCACTGAAAAATGGCTGGAGCCGTCAATCCCAGATGCGGCCATTGTTCCGAAAGGTCTATCCATTCATCGGCAGGATCGAACAGCAGAGTCCGGTAAAAGCAGAGGGGGTGGTGTCTTCATGGTAAACAATCTTTGGTGTCGGGACGCGGACT
Organism: Esox masquinongy; assembly: GCA_016801175.1. NCBI lineage: Eukaryota > Metazoa > Chordata > Actinopteri > Esociformes > Esocidae > Esox > Esox masquinongy. The sequence continues at coordinate 11,289 of JACXGI010017390.1, forward strand.
GCATTTCTTCTGGATGCTCTCCTGATCTGGAGCATCTTACGATTAAATGTCACCCTTACTATCTACCCCGGGAGTTTACATCAGTCATTTTAACAGCTGTGTACATCCCCCCCAAGCCAACGCTGGGGCTGCGCTCGATGAACTTTTTCGAGTTACCGATAGGCTTGAATGTTTACACCCGGAAGCTGCCTTTATTGTTGCGGACGATTTTAATGGCGCCAATCCGAGGAAAGTCCTACCGAAGTTTAAAAAACACATCAACTTCCCGACATGCGGGAAAAACACTCTCGACAATGTCTACTCTCCATTTCATCATGGATATAAGGCCTTCTCCCGTCCTGATTTCGGCAAATCAGACCATGCGTTGATACTGTTGCCCCCTGCTTACAGGCAGAGGCTAAAACAAGAGAAGCCAGTGACGAGGTCCATTCAACGATGGACGGATCGGACGCCGACTTACGTGACTGTTTCCTCAGTACCGACTGGGAAATGTTCCAAGAGGCGTCTGGAGGCAATATCAACGAATACACAGAGTCCGTGACCGGTTTTATTAGCGAACGTATCGACGACGTTGTACCACGTACAACTACATAATCATTCCCTAATCAAAAACTGAGTCAACAGTGGTATTCGTGTCATGCTTAAGGCACGGACTGCAGCATTCAACTCTGGCAGCATGGACAATTATAAGAAATCCCAGTATGACCTCAGGAAGGCAATAAAATCTGCAAAAAGCCACTTCAGAGTCAAAGTAGAATCTCTCTACTAGGGCTCCAATACCAGGAACATGTGGAGTGGTCTGAGAACCATCACGGACTATAAAGGCTATTCAGGCAGTGTGGTGGAAGTGCCAGCTTCTCTCCCAGAGGAACTGAACTCTTTCTATGCTCGCTTTGAGAACATCATCCCTGGCATGGACACTCAAATGGACCAGGACGGCTGCCCTTTACAAATGACCAGGACAGATGTTTGCAAAGCCCTAAAAAGGATTAACACCTGCAAGGCTCCTGGACCAAGGTCTTCTCAAGGTCTGTGCAGACCAACTGGCTGATGTCTTTACTGATATCTTCAACCTATCGCTACGTCAGTCAGTGGTCCCCACCTGCTTCAAAAAGTCCAGCATTGTTCCTGTGCCATAAAAGCAAAAAGTCCTCTGCATGAATGACTACCGCCCTGTAGCACTCACACCAATCATCATGAAGTGCTTTGAGCGGCTAGTTAAAACTCACATCACAGACTCCATGCCTGTAACACTTGACTCACTGCAGTTTGCCTATAGACATAACAGATCTACAGAGGATGCCATTGCTCTGACCCTCCACTCCGCACTCATCTGGACAAGAGGAACACGTGTGAGAATGCTGTTCTTTGACTACAGCTCAGCCTTCAACACCATCGTGCCCCACAAGCTAGCGGTGAAGCTCAGGGATCTGGGTCTCGACCCCTCTATGTGCAGATGGATCCTGAACTTCCTGACAGGCAGACCCCAGGTGGTGCGGATGGGCAACACCACCACCTCCTCACTGACTCTCAGTACTGGCTCCCCCCAGGGCTGTGTGCTGAGCACGCTTCTGTACTCCTCTTCACCCACGACTGCCTGGCAGCCCACGTCTCCAACACCATCGTTAAGTTTGCTGACGACACCACCATCATAGGCCTGATCTCTGACAACGACGAGTCAGCCTAGAGAAGAAGTAAGGTCACTGACTTTGTGGTGTCAGGAAAACAACCTCCAGCTCAATATCAGCAAAACGAAGGAGATGATTGTTGATCACAGGAAGCAGCAGCGGGGAGACCACGCCCCCATACACATCAATGGGTCTGCAGTAGAGAGAGTTCATCCGGTTCCTTGGTTTCAACTTCAGCGATGACTTGACCTGGTCTCATCACTCTAACATCTTGGTGAAGGAGGCCAGGAAACGGCTCTTCTTCCTACGCCGATTAAGGAGATTTGGCATGGATTCCAGGATACTCACCAGCTTCTACAGATGCACTATCGAGAGTATCCTGTCCCAGATCCCAGCCACCCATGCCATGGACTGTTTACCAAGCTGCCGTCAGGCAGAAGGTACAGGAGTATTCCGTCCAAAACTAACAGGCTACGGGACAGTTTATTTCCTCAGGCCGTAAGGCTGCTCAATTCAGGAACCCCTCTTCCCTTCCATCCATAATTCCATGCACACCTGTCACTTTATATCATGCTCATCTGCCAATCATATCATGCACACCTGTCACTATTACACTGCACTACGGTTGTACAGTTATATAGTTATTATTATTGATGCATGTTTTTTGTATAGTGTTATTAATGATAGTTTGTGTTATCTTCTTATTTTTATATTATAATTGCTATTACTTTTTTAACTTTTAACTGTCGGGAGTAGGAAAATCAAGCATTTCATTGCCATAACTTGTTATTGCAAAAGACAAATAAACCTTTTGAACTTGAACTTGACCAACACCATCCCTTCTGGAAGGCTTGCTGAGGACCAGGACAACTGCACTCCGTCGTTAGCCACAGCTGACGTGAGGAGAGCTTTTAAGAGAGTGAACCCTCAGAAGTCACCTTGGCCATATGGCATTCCAGACCGTGTTCTCGGGGTGTGCCGACCAGGTAGCGGAGGTTTTCTCTATATTCAAGCTCTCCCTGTCTCTGTCTGCAGTCCCCACCTGCTTCAAACAGACCAAATTGTCCCTGTACCGAAGAAACCTTCCATCACCTTCCTGAATGACTACCACCCTGTAGCACTGACCTCTTCGAGCGGCTGGTCAGAACTCAAATCTGCTCCATCCTTTCTGACACCTTGGACCCCTTTCAATTTGCATACCGCCCCAATAGATCTATGGACGATGCCATCGCCCTGATTACACACTGCCCTCTCCCACCTGGAAAATGGTCAAATACATGAGGATGTTGTTCATGGACTGCAGCTCTGCATTCAACACTATTGTGCCGCTAAGCTTGTTCCAAAGCTCAGGAACCTGGGACTTAACACCACCCTTTGCAATTGAATCCTGGACTTCCTGATGAGCAGACCCCAGGTGGTGAGAATGGGCAACCTCACCTCCTGTGCAATGACACTGAGCACCAGTGCCCCCAAGGGCTGCGTACTCAGTCCCCTCCTGTACTCCCTGTTCACGCATGACTGCGCGGCCACACACAGCCCCAACGTCATCCTTAAGTTTGCGGAAGACACAACCGTCCTGGGTTTCATGTTGTACAGTGATGAGACCGGTTACATCGAGGAGGTAGAGAACCTGTCTACATGGTGCCAGGACAAAAACCTCTCAATGTCTGCAAG
>JACXGI010017392.1:0-14565 GCA_016801175.1 Esox masquinongy
TTTGTAGATTAGTCAGTCACAATTTCTCATGATACACTGAGGTTTTGATCCTCTAAAATGACCAATAGTATCTGATGTTCACCAATAAACTGCCAATGGTATGAAAGTGCAACCCCTGAATTTTTGTTTATGACCTTAAGATGTTATTGATTAGGCCATTGACAGTTAATTTATTTTACCATGGATACACCTCTTAATATTATTGGAAATAGTGTAAAAAGTCATGTTCTTTGGAAAAATTAAATTATTTACTTTGCAAATTCATTAGTTGGCGGTTTAGGGTTAGGGAGGTTAGGATTCGGTTAAGGTGCTAGGAATCATGGGAATTATAGTGAGAGTGAAAACCCCTGGAAAATAATAGCCTTGTATCTAGCCATTTAAAAGGTTAGAAACCAGGTTTTACATCCTTGCCACTACTGTTCATTACAATACCAAAAGGCAAAATATTTGCTTGGTGAAAATGTCCAGGTGTTGTAAAACAGCTGTTTAATATTATAAGACAGGGTTCAACTTTTTCATTTTTTAATATATTTTTTTCCCTCTCTTACCTTACATTTCTGTTATACAGTTAACTACATTTGTATGGCCTTACCTAAACATGGAATTCCCTCAATGGCACTACATGAGAAGAAACAAGATGAGAAGAAGTAGACAGCTTATTGTCCAGCTCATCCTTCTCTAGACCCCTGATTGGCCATTTTGTCTTCCTCTTCGGTATGACATCATACTGTATTGTCTGTTTGAGATATGTTCTGTTTGTTTGAGCTACTTGAAATGCTTCTTGACTCAGACATTTGTGGTGTAATGAGTAAGCACTACCCTCTAACGTCAATGCTGTGGAAACACAGGGGGTTATGACTATTTTATTCCTTTTGTGTTCTGTCTTATGACACTACTGGTTAGGAGAGTAAAATATAAATAATTTGATTATTCACTTCATCACTGACCAGGGAGATTTTTAACTATCTCCTTTCTACAATAGATCTGGTAAGGCCATGGAGCTGCTCCAGAGTTACTTCGGGTTAAAAGGGAATCGTTTTTACAGCTTTTAATGGTTATTGTATATTCCTGTAAGTGTTTTTGGTAATATTGTGTCGGTTTTTAATCGTGACATTGCGTACTAACATTTGCAGTTCCGCGGATTTCGGATTTCGTGACGATTACCTTAGCAACCTGCATGACAACCTGAACCGTCGACGGTCTGCTGGGCGGGTATGTTTCCCTTAATTCACTGACCACTCACGTTGATTCATTTCTATCCCTTTCTCTAATGTAATTGCGGTTGCAACTTTAAGGTTCACTTTAGGCTGATACGAGCTGATAGCCCTGGTGCGCAGTCGCAGCGCAAATAGGATGTTCGTCAACAACTGCCTTGACCGCAGCTATAGATGTAAAGCATAGATGGATCTGCTACTTCTTTCTGATGCGTTCTGACGTCCCAATAGGTCCGCCATATTACCTGGGACCAGTTCAGAATAGTCAAGCCACTTAACAGTAGTCATGGTGGTGCTTTGTGCAGCAGCACTTTTTATGCATACGTTATACTGTAGAAAAGCCATATGATGACATGCTTAATTGTACATTTCATGTTTTTTAATCAGTGAACAAGCTAACTGTAGCTGGGTTCTTACTGTATGTAAACTTACCAGAATTCGGTTTGTTTTTTAAATTAATTGTCTCAGCTATATTTGCTACAGTAAATGATGAGTCAATGTTGCAGACAACCTATGAGCAATAACAGTATAATCAGTAGACTGCGAAGTTGAGTAGCTTTTGTTCACAAGAAGCCTAGGTACTCCTATTTCTGCCCTCCAATTAATATGCTACAGTTAGCGTACCAAATTCAGTTAGCTAGCTAGCTCCGTAACTAAAATAGTAATTTGTATAATGAAATGAAAATATTTGAATTAATATACAGTAAAATCACAGTTAACCTATCATAGGAAATAAAGAAATACACATTTTCACTGTATTTAAAGTACTATTCTATACCTTTATACATTAGATACCATAGCCATTTTGTATTCTTGGATTAATAAATTATTTTTAAAAAACTTTATATTCTGAAAAGTACAGTTATTTTATGAATTATACTATGCAGGACAGTGGTTATTTATATAATATTAAGGAAATATAACTGTTATGAAAACTTAAAATGCCACTTCTACCAAAGGTTTCTATTGTAGCTGGTTTAGAACAGGTCTTAGGTAAGATGACTGCCAAATTTCTCCATTCTGATACATAGGGAATCGATGACACAAGCCTATCTAGTGTTCTATTATCTATGCTGACAACAGCCAAACATGTACACCTACCACAGAACATCCTGGCAACCTTCACTCCATACTAAACGAATAAGCAAGCGTTCTGGCTGTGGTCCAAGGTGTTAGGTTGGCTGGCATTCTCAAGTGGACTAAAAGTAGAAGTTTGATAAATGAAATCATGACAACAGGAATGAAGGACTGCACACAACCACTGTTTACGTTTGGAATAATCGCTGATATTCAATACGCCGACATCGACGATGGCTTTAATTTCAAACACACAAGGAAACGATATTACAGGAACAGTATTCGCCTATTGCGCAACGCAATGGAGAGGTGGAAAACGGAAAATGTAAAGCCCCTCTTCATCCTTCAACTCGGGGACATTATCGATGGCTTTAACAAGAGGTATAACATGTCCGATCAGGCCCTGAACACGGTGATGAAAGAGTTTGATTCTTCGCCTGCTGAAGTTCACCACGTTTGGGGCAACCATGAGTTTTATAACTTTAGCAGAGACACCCTACTGAGATCAGTTCTCAACAGCAGTATCGACTTTGATTCGGGAGGTGGCCTTCCCAGCGCGGGTGATATCTATGCGTATCATTTTAGTCCAGCCCCCGGGTACCGATTTATTCTTTTGGATGCGTATGATGTGAGCATACTTGGTAGAGAGGAGTCCAGTGTGCAATACCACCAGGCCATTACGCTTTTAAAGGCGCACAATAACAATGAAGACCTGAACCATCCCCCAGGTATGTTTTTTTGTGATACTTTGCAAGTTGGTCTAAAACTGAAACATCTGAAAGATAGGAAAACCATGTTGGCTGCATCTAGTATTGCATAACCCAAACCAATGTCTACACATGCGCAAGAACCAACCCATAGATTTTTTTTCTTTGTGTATGTAGATACCTCCTTAGGACAGGTTAATTAGATCTGAATCGAGAATCGAGAACAGGTGTCTCAGGACAGTTTTGTTGAAAATTCTCCTGAATTACGATATCTGTCCACGGCTGACCTATTCTAAAATAAAAATATTTTAGAATATTTTAAAAGCTTGCTGTTCTGTGAGCCAAGGACAATGGAAGGTAGGCAGTAGCACCTACATGGCAAGTATAGCTTTATTCCAAAAAAAGATAACAAGTACACAATGTAGACACATTTAGTGACTATTTACAAATTATTGACATATATTGAGAACACAAATCTAAATAAAAGGAGATCAGGATATTATGTTTATCTCTACATGCACAACTGCTATACAGTTTTAGTCTTCTTCACGCAACATTCACTGTTCCCCCAAGCACTACACCTACAGGCCATAAAGTAGGAAGTAAATGTTAAAGGTCTTTCTCCCTGATATTTTAGCACTTACAGGGCTGGAGAAAAGGTTTGTGAAGTTCAATGGAGGATTCAGTCAAGATCAGCTTGACTGGCTGGAAGGAGTTCTGTCATCGGCGGATCACAAACTGGAACGAGTCACTATTGTCAGTGAGTCAAGTTATGAGGTCTACAAGAGCGTCACAACAACATCCAGCAGTTGTGTAAAATCCCCAATGTGACTGATCACTGTTAAATCACTCATGTGAGTCAGTAGACTAACTGACAAAATAATTGTGATTGTTCAATCTACAGGTCATCTCCCTATCCACCCCAGCTCTACAGATCCTATCTGCCTTGCTTGGAACTACGATAAGCTGCTCACCATTATCCAGGGCCATAAGAGTGTGGTCTGTTTCATGGCTGGACATGACCACGATGGAGGGTTCCACAGTGATCACTCTGGAGTGCACCACCTCACATTGGAGGGGGTTATAGAGACCCCCCTGGACAGTGAGGCCTTTGGTACAGTCTCTGTGTATGAGGACAGGATGGTTCTAAAGGGTTATGGAAGAACATCTGATAGATTACTGATGTATCCATGATAATGCCAAGGCGATATAGGCCAATTATTACAATAAAACCGTGTACCACTTTAATACTTACAGATATTTGATTTAGAAGGATGACAATACTGTGAATACCCTTTAACATATTATCTAAGTGACAAAATATTTCTTCATAAAGACACAAATCACATTAGCACATGAACACACTGTTTCTCTCAATATCACATATTACCTCAATGGTTTGTTGATAACTGTATGAACAAGAGAATATAAATCAGGCATACATTTCAGTGGACGGAAAATCACAAGAACGGATTTAGGTATGTTTGAACAAAATTACATTTACTTGATGCAATTTCCAAAGCAAGGCTGTCACAGGGGTAAGGGTGATAATAATACAATACTGCATGAAATGTTCAACATCGCCTCAGAAAAAAGTGGTGGGAGAATAGGTGTGGTTGTAATCAGTAAAAGCAGCAACATTTACAGTTGCTTCCAGCAGCAACATTGAGCTGAATAAATACGCTGGGTCCTTTTTTTGTTGCTAATGCTCAACTCAGAGAAACATATTGTCATTATGGAAACATTAACCAAACTGATAGAATATGGGCTTACCAGGCTAGGTATTTTGGTTTATTCATGTGTTTACTAAACTAATGACTGGTCATGTTTTGAGTACCCCAAAACATCTTGAGCTGTATTGTATTGAGTTGTGTGTTTTCATTTTTTTAATTTGTTTTTTTTTCTGTTGTTGTATTGCACTCGATTGTAGTGACAAATACTTGATCTTTCTCAGACGTTTTGGTTCATATCACAGTGCTTGCTCAACCAACCAACACATTCTCCAGCCAACTACCACAATTGAGCTCACAGGCGCCCAACCTAACACAAGGAGTGGCTAGAGCACAATATGACAAGGCAGCCCTTTCTAATTCTCATCCACTCCTGGGCAGCGCTAAGCCAAATTGCGCCACCTTATGCTGGATCTCCGACTTGCTTTTTTCCTTTCAATTTTTCCCCAACTGAGAACTACTGTATACAACCAGGGGAGGGGAGATCCTAACTAATGACTGACCTAATAAATCAAGCACAAGGTAAGAGCAAAATCCTGTAGACACTTGGCCCTCCCTCAAACCAGTTTGACACCTGTGGTCTAGAAAAATGGGCTACCCTGTAAGTATGTGGTGGTACCACTTCCTCCTGAACTGCAACATAATGGGGATCGAATCCAGGACCTCAGCCTTGCAAGTGATGACACTTGAGACTGCGGAGTATCACATCCACTTGGGCTAACGACAGAGGAAAAAAACCATGGCGTCTGAGAGCTAGGGGTGTGCGGAGTACTCCAACAAAACAAGTATTGTTACGGATATGACACAGTTATATAATGTCATTGTCCGTTATTTGATTAAGTTACTGAAAAGCAGACATTCTCAGGTCACTGACACCGTGTGGAATGCTAAGCACTCAATTGGATGATTCAGAATATCAGTAAAGACACGAGTCGGTTGTGATGGACATTCGAGGCTTCATTACCGTTCTTCTAGCAGCAGGATATTATGCTAGCAGCGCTTCCTCAGATTTTCCTTTTCAAAATAAAAGCCATCATTGGACTACATAAGGCAATATAGTTAACAATCTAGTCGTTACATTTTATGTTTAATGTCTGTTCCAATGTTATTCTTGTCTGACCTTTCTTTACACACTAGACTGTTAACTATATTGCCTTGTAAATTTCAATGATGACTTTTATTTTGAAAAAGAAAATCTGAGTGCTGCCAGCATAATATCCTGCTGCTAAAATAACGCTAATGAAGCCTCGTTTGGCCATCACTACTGGTCCGGGTGTTCATTAAGCCTGCTGCGATTGGATTCTCAGTCAGTGTTGCCAGGTGGGGGGGTGGGGTCCGGCACAATTGGGCTATTTTTCATGACTTGGCAAAAATGGCCTTGGACGGGTCGATTTACCGATAACGTTGTATAGGTTCAGCCGTCTGCGGGTGATTGGGTTATTTACAGTCTGAAAAAAAAAATCTGGCAACACTGTTCCCAGTGAAGCTCTCACAACACATACACGTATTGGCACCTGCTGTCATCCATTTGTCTTGTGTTAATCAGCTAGCCTTCACGCAAGTTATAATTTTTATTGACTGTTGAGACAATCTTGTATTGGGAGTTATTTTTGGCATTGCTTTCAGTATTGGTGTATAGCGTCCTTTACAATTTACAGGAAAAAGGACAAGTAAATTAAACTACCGCGTTGATAACACATGCTTGTGATATTTTCTTACCAGCAAATATTGAGTTGAAGCCATTTTCCTTCGTCTCTACTCCCCAGACATACACACACATCGTCGGCTTCCAATTCTTCACTTTTCTCAGAGTTACATTTTTTCTACTGTGCAAACGTAATACTTGAATTACAATCCAGATTTAGTCACCTATCTTATTTTGCCATTTTATGGTTTTTGATAGAAGAAGCGTCTAGGCCTACTTGTTTAGTTATGATGTAGGCTAGTTAGAAGAGAAAAGCTTTGCTCTAAAAAGTAAGGGGAGGAATATCTGAATCAGGCTGATAAGCCCTCTTACAATAACACACTGATGAGGTATAGCCTTTAAGATCATGTAAAATGCATTTCAGGGTTTTCCGATCACGAGTAGCCTATCATGTGTGACAAACCGGATTGCGATAAACGAGTATGACGGGACTGGCACACCTACATTGTGAGCATGGAGAACCATACACAAACTGAAAGTATTTCAGCAACCCTCATCTTCGGTTTTTCAAATAGGGTTGTTGCTCAGGCAACATTACAACATATGGTTTTGATATTTCAAACAAGGTCTGGTGTTTTCAAATGCAGGAAGATGATTTCTTACAGTAGTCTCTATAATCTAGGAGTCATAACATTTAGGCCAAGAGATCAATAAAATTTGTGAAACAAAATGTATTAATTTTTCCTGGGAGTTTTTTTGGAAGAAAAAGAAATATGAATCCTTTTCAATTAAATCTAAACCAATATGTTTTACTTTTCATTTTTTAAGGTCTGGAAAACAAACAAAAAATATACAGTACAGGCCTATATATAAATTTTCACTGTTCCCCTTTAATGGCCCTTTAGAAAAAAATGGAATGGTGGTCTTTGATTAATCTGTTACTGCTGCTGCTATAATCCACACAAATACTAAATACAAATGTGCATATACTGCATCATTCTCGAAGGTAAGCTACTTTTTAGATTTGTTTTTTGATAGTTTGCGCGGAGCACGTGTAAAGCGCGGCACGTACCTTCAGAAAGTATTTTTTTGGGCGTTTATCTAACTGGATTGTACCGATTCAGTATGCAGTACTCAAAGCTGAAGCTTGGCGTCCCATACCATCCCAACGGACCCCCCCCCCCCCTTTTCTCCCTTGACTATCCATAGACGTGGCCGTCGTATGCTGTGTTGCGATTGCTGGCGCAGTGTCCCGTGTGGAGAGATAGGGCGAAGTTTGCTCTCCCTGCATTGCAGCCTGAGCGCTGCTAGAAACGAACACAACAATGGCGACTCCCAGTTCTAATAGCAACTCCACAACCTCCAGCAGCAACATCACCGGATCCACCTCGCACCACAATCACCCTCAAACACAACACATGGCTACCGTCAGCAGCATGCAAGGTAAGAGTATATGTTCTATATGTCGATTTTCTACTTGATCAGACCTATTTAACTGTTGGAAAACATGACTTGGTTAGCCTAGCTACAATTGCCCCGAGATGCTAAGCTACAATGCAGAGATGTAGTGGAGTTAGCTATATCCTCAACCCTGCGAAATGTAGCGCGTCGGCTATTTGTTCCAAAATTTCGTTTTTCTGCTCGGTGTATGGTACAACCGCTAAAATGCGACTGTGCCGTCTGAAAAGCGTTACTTTGTAGATTGAGACGTTTCAATACAATTGAGTTTCCATCAATCGATGTTAGCCGAGTTGAATCTGCTGCATGCACCACCAGTAAACCCAAGGCCTAGAATCAGATTGAGAAATTGATGTTTCCCCTTTCACCTAACTTAAGTATTTATTGTATTGTTAGTAGATATTTAAAATGTAGATATTGACAAATCTTTTTTTTTTTATCTTTGAAACATTGAGGCATTGGCACTGACATTCATACAGTCAGTCAGTGGCCTATTATGTTTTGATAATGCTATTCGTCTACTTACAAATCCAAAATGTCTATGGCAAACTTCAACCTTCAAATATGTTATTCAAACCTTTCAGAGTCCAACACGTGCTGGAGGTGTCAAAACGAAACAGGTATATATATGCACGTATACATTTGTAATTTAAGTAGAATAGATGGTTGATGTGATTGTTGATCAGAATGGAATATTATTCACTATTGTTTCACTCCCCATTTCCCTTTTGTTTTATTTCCTCATTGATTTCCCCATTCTGTATTTCATTCAGTGTTTCAGAGATTTTCCAGCATTGAATAGCTACTGAAATTATGAGGTCCATTATTATAGACAGGCAATGTGTGGAAGCATGTCTGTCTGTCTGTCTGTCTGTCTGTCTGTCATTATAAATGTATTCAGCTTCCACTGCATGCTGTTCCTAAAATGCGCTGTTGCATAACTGTAACTGTGAATGATGAAACTAGCTACATTTATCTGAGTAAATTCATAAATCACTATAATTTGTGAATACCAAGGATAAGCACATGTTTCTGAGCTATTGGAAAACACTCCCCATTTTACAGTAGCGCAAAGCCAAAATGTAGTAAAATGTATTTTCTTTACTTCAGGGTTTCAGATAAGCCTGTCTGGAGTGCCCCAAAGTAAGCATTAGCACTCTCTCGTAGCACACCAACCCCTTTCTCTGTCTCTGGGTGAATTCCAATAGTCTGAAGTGTCTCTCCTTGTCTCCTTTCCTCCATCTGCACTGACTGGACAGGTAAAATGACATACTTGGTGGGCATCAGCCTTATATTTTTCACCTAGGATGTGTGGTCAGTGCAGGGCACAAGGTTAGTGGGGAGAGGAGTGGGGACAAGGAGAGGAAGCCACTCTAGATTATTGAGATGCAATCTGTGTGGTTCTCTGGTAGTTGGGCGGTCTGTCCACTCTATTCTATGTTGACTAATCTAATCCAAGAAGTGTGTTTTTTTTGGGTGAGGATTAATTTGCACCTGTGCATTAATGGTTGGAGACCACTATTTCTGCACCTCTGATTTGGGCCGGTCAAAGAAGACCCCAAATTCCCAGCACATCTTCAAAATGATCTAGTTGTGTACTTTACAGGTATTCACTTATGTGTAGCCTGATAAAGGACCATCTTAGTAAAATAAATGAAAAGATATACAAAGATCTTTAGTATGGTAGTACAGGATAGTGGATATTTTTCTGTCTTGTTTGGACATGATTGTGTTGCAGGGTTTTGGTGGGTGTCCTCTTTGACAAGTCTGTTACTGTAGCTCCTGCACAATGAAAATAATACAAATGTTAAATCAATTCCAAATGCATGCACTTTTGTGTTACAATCGATTCCTGTTGGGTTAATTTTCTAGTGGTTATTCAGTGAAACGGAGAGGGTGTGTCTGCCTTTCCTAGCAATTGGAGATTTATGGGATTTTGGATTGTTTTTATGATGCATCGTGTTTATCTTCTGTCCATATCCCGCATAATCCAAGGAAATATGAAAAGACTGGGATCTGTTTTAACATACCTAACGCCAGGGTAAAACATAGGACATGTTGTAGTGCAATAGATTTGAGCGTTTGTCTGCTATTTTAACAACCAGAATTGTGTGTGCAGTAGCTGCTGTTGGCACGGGAGGGCTTTGATGAATACATAATGTATTGGTGAGTTGAGGCTAGACCCCCTCACTGGCCAATCAGATAATTTAGCTCCATGACTAAATATGTGGTTATTGCTCAAATTGTGTATTGCATTGTAGTCAACTCCAGTCTGAATGTCAGGCCGATATAGCTTGGCTAAATTTGGTTTGTGTTGAAGATTTTTGGAGTTCACATTGTTCAAAGTAGACCTAGTTGCATTGCATAGAACAAGGCATCAGTAAACGTGTTGTTCTCCCGCTTTTGTTGTTTTACATAGGACTGGCCTAATCATTGATCTCAATCTGTTTCGTTGGGGCATGTATTTAGATCTTTCAGAGTTATACAGAGTTATGTTGACCACTGTGCTGCGCGGCTGCTTTGGTAAAGCAAATTCTTTGTATAGAAATATGCAAGCACGTGTTAATGGACTTAGGTCTACGTGTGTTTCCGTTCAATGTAGTTTTGAAAATGTTGTCTCTCAGCAACAAGACACATCATTCACCCAAGTTTGTGCTGCGTTACAGAACCAAATTAATCTAAATAGCATACAGAACCAAATTAATTTTAATAGCATACGACAACCAAAAAACATCACCACATTCAATCATGAATGATAATTCTATAATAGTAGCCTAGTAACCATTTCATCTCAATCAGATTCATGTTGCAATACATTTAGACCTTGAGTTATACAGATTTATTTAGAAGTAGACTACTTTGTTGTTTTATATGAGTAGGAAATTTAAATAACAACACACATCTAATCTAATCTCAATGGTTCAATTTGGATTCAGACTCTGAAGCTTTGGATTGAAAGACTATTGTGCTGATCTCTGCACCATGCAGAAACTCGGTGCAGTATGCGCATTTTTGATATACAAACACGGAATCACACATGTTAATGGATTTATACACCTTTGCTTTTGACGATCAATGTAATTTAGCTCTCACAAGCCAAACTCTTTCCCAACTGTCTGCAATGGGCAGGACAAAAAACGACAGTCATTAAGAGATGGGTTGGCAAGGCTTGGTCTTTAATAAACTAAAATTTAATGACAAATTTGGCTTAATTGCATGATTCTGCTGTTTCAATCCCCGTCATAACCAACTGCATTAATGCTAAGACCGGCTTTTGGTAAGTCAGAGTATCCCCATCAGATCCCCAATCTGAGATTGGCTTTGGGGCACACTGTTAAGGGGACACCTCATAGATTGCCATCACTCAGCTCAGTGCAAAAGTGTTCATATAAGACAGGGAAATGGCATCTTGCAGCAGGGCTTGGGGATATAGTGGCGTGCTAACATGAATACGTTTAATATAAAAGTGTACAGTTAACTATAATGCTGGCTTTATGCAAGCCAAAAATAGAACATTTAGGCTCTCAGCATGGGGCTATTGACACATTTATAGATTAGATGCAACATTGTCATTGAACAGTAGTACAGTACAACGAAATGCAGTTAGCATCTAACCAGAAGTGCAAATAAAGGGCAGAAAATTTACAAGTATAAAGTACATGTATATTACAAGTGGAATGTGCAGATGTGCAATGAAGGCAAATGCAGTGCAAATGGCAATATTAAATGTGCAAATAGAGGAGGGCAGAAAGTTTCCAAGTATTAGGTATAGTGTATGTTGCAAGTGGGATAATAGTTGTTCTGGTACAAATGGCAGTTTCTGACTTGCATTCTAGATGTGCAAACGAGGCAAATAAAGGAGTAATGTAGTGGGGTAGCATGAGCAACCGGGATGCAGAGATAGCAGCACTAAGGTCCCCGAGGTAGACGTGTGTGTAACAACTGTTAAAAAATAAAAATGCAAGCACAATGGTAATTCTAAATGTGCAAAGAGGCACATTGAATGTACAAGGTGCATGTGCCACTGAAATGCAGGGATAGCAGCGGTGAGGTTCCTGAGGTAGACATGTACCTGCAACAACTGAAAAACTTTCATTATCAGGCTTGCAAGGCAGTGTCAGAGTAATACAAGGAAGTAGAGCAACAAGGACCTGAGAGGCGGTGAGGGTGGACTTAGCATGACTTACTTAGGTTTTTATGCAGGGCCAGATAAGTGTGTTAGGGGGTCCCTGGGCACGGGTACCAGTATCACCAGATGCCCGTCTGGTAATCCAGCTCTGTTTCTAGGTTATTGTTTTTTATGTCTCACATCTCAGTTGAGGTTACAGTCTGCCAAATACTAAAACTTTATTTCATCATCACTGTGAAAATTATGTAGTTCATCCTATTTGGTTACATCTCCATATAATTTTTATTTCACCTCAAATCCACCAATGTGGCATTACTTGTTGAGCCTTGTCTCCTCACTCTAACCAGCATGTTGTGTACGAACATGTCTGTTTCCTCATATCTCTCTGCCAGGTAAACGTAAAGCCCTGAAGCTGAACTTCGCCAACCCTCCAGTAAAGCCAGCTACCAGACTGCCCCTCAACCCATCACCTTCCACCGCCCCCTCCTTCCAGAACCCACACATGTAAGTACTGTGGACAGCTGGTCATAAATGTATGTATTTGAACTACTTAGTCATTTACATACATGACATTTTTTGTATGTATAATTTTTGACCGGAAATAGGAGAGGCTAGGGAGACAAGTAATGCCTCCTTTCCACTGGCGCCAAACACTAGTGTTTTACCCTAAAGTCCAGCCTTTTCTTTTCACTAGGCCGTGGCCGAGTGGCCCGGCTCTTACCTGGGGCCAAGCCCCGGACTTTAGGACTTAGGGCGGGGTTTACGGGTTGACGCGTTACGTGCTGTGAAAATGCGGCGTGTTGTGCTATTCGAATAGCAATATGTATTGTTTGCTTTAGGCTTCTCGTAATGGCTTTCATCCGATCTAACAAACAGATCCCTGATAAAATAAAGAAAAATAAAGCAACAGTACAGGGAAGCAAAGACTCAGAACGGAAAGAGGTGAGGGCAACCGAAGGTGACACGATGCCATTGCCATTGACCGAGACGTAGCCTGCAGAACGTATAACAATGCAAAATTACCTCAGAATTCTGCCAAATACTTCCATTAGAGGTAGATAGTTTTGACAGAATACTTATTAAACTAAATAATGAATACACACTGGCTTACAGTTGCAGTGTCATGGGTGCAAGTGGAGAAGAAGCCAGGCGCAGGAGTTCGAGGAAGAAAATTGTTTTATTACTCAAGTTCGAACACTGTATTGTAAACAAACTGAGCATGACCGTTATTGTTTATTTTATTTTACTACCAGAAAAATATCGCCTTTTATTTTTCGAAACCGGAAAACCAAATTGTGTTAATAGGTTACCTTTCCCTCCCCACCTGAGCCCCTCCTTAAGTCCTTGGTACCAAATGTGTAGTCGAAACAGGAAAGTCTAGAGCCAACATTAGCATAAATCACCGCTGTAAGCCCTGGTAACGGGGTAAAGCACATGTTAAGCACATGTTGGCATATGTTGAGTGACATAGTAAGGAAGGGAACAGACAGTCGGCAGAGCCCGGCTCAAACCCCTGTCACCAGAGTTCATGTGTGGTCCAGAGAAGAGAGCGTAGCACGCTACACCAGAATGTAATTTCAGCAGGCCTTCACACACACACACTAACCATCTCATTGTTCTAACCTTGTTTCTGCAGTTAGAAACAAATAGGGTTTGTGTTCCTGCAACAAAAATTATTTTGTTGAAATGCAATTTGATCTCTGAGGAATGAAGCTAAATGGTTGTACCCTAACAGGCCCTTTTAATTTATAGGATTCACATAGGATTCAAATGTAATACCCATTATCTGTTTTACTAGCTGTGACATAGTTGCCTCCACTAGAGACATTTATTTTCTAGTGGATCTGTTACAAGTTATTACAGAGGATGTTTTTGTATTCATTTTGTCGTTTATCTAACATTTGAGTTATTTGCTTAGGGAAAAGAAGTCTCTGCATATTCGGGTCAATACACATTTTCAATTTAATTGCTTTTGGTTTTGAGACTTTCATCAGATGAACTTTGCTGAGACTTCTTTTCGTTAAACATTAAGTAGATCTTAAGAATCAGTTATTAGATGTTTCTCATAATCTAAAACAAATTATGTATTTATTTTTAAAGGGACACTGTCAATTAGGCATTTTATCTAGTTCCCCAGAGTAAAACTTTTTTAACAGACATTTTTAAATAGTATTAGCACAATGATAGGAAGTACTGTATGTATACAGGTGCTGGTCATAAAATTAGAATATCATAAGTTGATTTATTTCAGTAATTCCATTCAAAAAGTGAAACTTGGTTATTATATTCATTCATTACACACAGACTGATATATTTCAAATGTTTATTTCATTTAATTGTGATGATTAAAACTGACAACTAATGAAAATCCCAAATTCAGTATCTCAGAAAATTAGAATATTACTATAAGACCAATACAAAAAAAGGATTTTTAGAAATGTTGGCCAACTGAAAAGTATGAACATGAAAAGTATGAGCATGTACAGCACTCAATACTTAGTTGGGGCTCCTTTTGCCTGAATTACTGCAGCAATGCGGCGTGGCATGGAGTCGATCAGTCTGTGGCACTGCTCAGGTGTTATGAGAGCCCAGATTGCTCTGATAG
>JACXGI010017393.1:0-14593 GCA_016801175.1 Esox masquinongy
CACTGAGACACACACACACACACACACACACACACACACACACACACACACACACACACACACACACACACACACACATACGCGCACACAGACACAACAAACACCCCACCCATCTCAGACAGGGATTAATAGGGAACTATTGCCAACACATGAGTATGCTTTGCTGCTCCTCTTATGGACTTATTTTAGAATTAGCCATTACAGTTCGCCTGTTGCAGCCCTGCTCCTCCCCAAATCCACCCTAAACCCCTACATGGCATGAATCCCAGATAGTTCGCTTGAAAGCATTGCAAAGTATCAGCTCCCATACCCAGATCCAACACCGCTGTGTTGCAGTGAGCCCTGGCGTCTTGTACATAATAACCAAGTGAGCAAACTTCCTAAACAGGAGTCTTGCTGTGTCATGCAAATTGAGCCCCACTGTCGGCTTTAAAGTGATTTATGTTCAAACTACACTACTCATGAGAAAATAGTAGTTTTTGGGTACCTGAGAGAAAGAGGGAGAGAAGGATGAGGGAGAAGGTGAGAAAGAGAGAGAAACAAAGTGAGGGAGAATGAAAGCAACAGCCAGAAGAAGACTGGATACTCCTAAGTGTCTGGCTCCTCTCTAGGTTTCTTCATAGCTTCCAACCCTACCAGGGAGTTTTTAATGCTGTAAATACATTTCTTGTGTTTGCTTGCTCTGTGAGCTTTTAGGCTGGTAATCTGTTTAAGCACTTTGTGACAACTGTTAATGTTAAAAGGGCTTAATATGATTGATTGATTAAAATGCTAGAGCCTGTAAAAATGTGTGTTTATTAGTTAATTATACCACAGTTTAGCAGAACTGTTGTTTCTGGCTAGACGTGCATTCTACGATAGGCATTATAGCACATAATGACACATAATCACAACTAATCAAGACAATCTAAAGTACAGCAAAGGAGACCGTTACTTCTTGCTACAAAGCAACCCAGGGGTTGTTTTTTTCTATGGAATATCCCACATGTTATGAATTTGACCAGGTCTTCACTGCAACTAGTTTAGCTTTAGTTTATTTAGGTCATTTTTATAGTAGTGTTTAATTTGAAATGCAATTTTCACTATTGTAACAAACTATGTTCTGACGAGAAGCCAAACTAAATTGTGTATCATCAGTTGATTGTTATAGAACTACTATCCTGTTTAGGCAAAGTTTAGGCAACATTTTTTAACACAGTTTGCCTTTATTGTTTGTTGGTCTTGGCTCTGCACATTACCTGATAAAAAATAAACTCCTAATAAACTGAATGTGTCATAAATTATCTACAAGGTAATGTACAGATGTCAGCATGAAACGCTTATTTATAACGTACTGTAGGCAGATTTTCCAGGTAATGAATTAGGTCTATTAGGTGAAAACAGAATACAGGAAAACACATTCATTGCCAGAAAGTGCATGAACATGCTAAGAGTTTCTCTATAGTTTCAGTGGGTGTGAAAGGGGTCCTCATGAGCAATAACATGATAAGTGATCAAAATTAGCATACGTTTCCATTTTTATATTTTGTGTTAAAAGGACTCAGCGAAAACGAAAAAATCCCAAAGAAGAAACAAGTGGGTTAAAAGGCAACTAAACGATTACAATCCATGTCTACAAGCAACAAAAAACATCAACACCCTGCAGAGTCCTCATAAAACGATCTTGTGCAGACAGCCAATTAATAAAAATAATGTACGACCGTTGACAGCCCATCCAGTATGTGTTTTCATTTTTGCCTTGAAATGCCATTGTGTCTCTACGTTAGCTTCTCTGCTCAGCTATACATAGGCCTGTTCTGAGGACATGAATAAACATCAGTGTGACTTCTGTGACTGGCTGTTGACAGGGACGTCCTTAGTCACTCGGGTAAGGTGAGCTGGTTGACAGGGATGGCATGGCGAAGACACCTTAACTCCACTTGTCACCTTCTGAATTCTTCTCAAAGAATCTCACTAAGACATGTTTTTTATGCAAAACCAAAGTAAACATCTTTTTGAAATGTCCGTCACATCTAAGGAAGAAGGTGTTGTACACTTGGGGAGAAAGTGTTTTTGCATGTTCAACGTCAAACGGGGCTTACAAGGGGTATAAGCTGTTTACGATGTGTTTTTCGTTTGAAATAAAGTCTAATGCAGAAGGAAAACAGAAACAAGGGCCTAAATTACTTCCACAACAACAGGAGTGCTACAAAATAATAATGCTTCTAACAAGAATAACACACAGCCCAGAGTCAATTATCTATTCAACTGTGGTCCAGAACCTTCTCACGGAGAGAAAATATCAAGCAGGGGTGACTTGTGAAAGAACCAGGTATATAGCTAGTCCATAAGAGTATTAACGACAGCATCTCAAACAAGTTCCCTGGGGTTGACAGAGACTGACACCCTGTGTTATTCCTGTGTACCCGGCTCCACAGAAACACTGCTGGAAACCTACTCTGCTTTCTACTGCACTGCCTCCCCCTTATATCTTATTCAAATGACATGGTGTCAAGAATACATTAAGTTTTAATCAGAGCATGATGATGCATGCTTATCAATCTTGACAGGCCCAAATGAACTCTCGACAGAGGCCGGGGCACGGTATGAAACAAAGCAAAAATAGGCCGGGGTGCGTTTTTCCGAGGTCTCTTTGTGCAGCGTGCTCAAATTTACACGCTCAGATCAGTGAGTGATGGGAAAGGGGTGTCGTGACTATTGTTGTCCCGTTCAATTGGAAATATACAATTGGGGCAAAGATTAAAAAGGCAATTCTGCGGGAAGGTCCACCTGTCCCTATAGGTGGTTTCAACTACCAGCACCCTTATATCAAGTCAAATCCAATTATAAAGACAATGCTGATTCTGGGCATGTCACAAAAATAAGTCATTTAAAAAAATTTAAGTATAAAATTCATTCAAATAATGACACGCCATACATAAAATTTTATACGTTTAGATAGTCATTAACGTAACTGGTCAGGGAACATTGCTTTTCTGCATACGCAGCTTGACGACTGCAAGAGTTCTGTTATAAATGTACTGATGCACCATACTTCAACATTTACTCACATTGGATGGGTTGCTGAGGATTTAAATCTTCTCTTAAACAACCTTAATACACAGGTATTAGAGTAGGTACCCAATTAGCGTACTTAGTAAACATTATACCCATATGGCATAACCAACCTTACACCAGCCACTTCAAACAGCATTACAACCAGATGTGTCTTTGCGGGCCTTCCATTACGGAGCACCATGCCTCTGGAATAGCTGGCATGTCATACTACCTATTGCCACTACACCATTTACTTCTATTTATACCTACTGATTAGCTAGCGTCATGACTATTTTTCCTCACATTTAGACAAAAGCAGTTACATAAATTAAATTGTACAATTTGCTGCCACCAACTTTAGACGCATTACTAAAGTTTGCATGGAATTCTGGGTGATATCAACCCAGCAATTGAAAAAAAAATATGTCCCTTCAAGCTAAATCAAGGGCCCTGGGGGCATCTTTTGGGATTTGGACTGCCACTTAAAATGGCAATCAAACTGTATATAGTTTTGACAAGATTCCCCTAAAGGAAAGTAGCTACAGCGAGGACTTAAGGGGTAAAAACAAACGTGATTGGACCACTGCCTGGAACCCATCAACTCTCCTCCCAGGCTGTCATTGAACTAATTGGACTCAGTTTCACTCCTGTTCCACTACACTATTAAAACATTTGGATTAGCTTGCATTTTGCATCAATGTATTGATTTTTTTGGTCACAGAGATCAGGACGGCGTAGGTACAGGTTTTTGAAAGAGCCATGCTACCTAGTAATTTGCTACCTGAATTACCGTTATGTGTTTTCTTGGCTGACGTTACCTCCAGTCTTTAAAGTTGGGTTATGGTTATCCTTCAGTACATTTGCTTTCAATGAATTGTGGCTACCTGCAGTTCACAGCACAGTTGTATTGTAGAATATAACCACACATTTGACTAAAGCATGCATTTGACTTTGTGGCAGCTCATTTATTTTGCCCTCTAAACCCATGCAACGACAACTTGTGAAGCAAACCCCTGACTTAATGTATGCGTAGAATAATTATAAGAAATGACTTGGTTTATATGGTTTAATTAAACATTTAAATACATCTCTTGGGACTCCTTAACCTCCAGAAAACACCATGTGGTTTCCAGGAAATGGGAATTCGCTCCAAGTGGTGATGACAATATCCCAACATATCATCTCCGGAGTTCCATGCATATGTCACTATGTTGGAAAACACCATTACATTCAGTATGAACATATCAGCAGTGCTAGTATGTTGAATATCAACATATCCCAGGGCTATCAGCCCTTAATGACTCGCGATTACTTTAAGTGTCAACAAATGAGAAGTGCTGTTCACCGTGGGCACTGCCCCTAGTGGCCGGGTTTTGGACGTATTAATAGTTAAACAGAGTGGCTGTTTGCAAGGGCGCTGTGGTCGGGGATGATGGATGGGGTTTTACGCATCCGACTATCTGTTGCTGACGGTCACGAGTTCGATTCAAGCGATTGGCAACACATTTTTTCTGTTTTTGCGCAATCGATTCCACACGAGAGGCAGGACATTTTTGGTGAGGGAATTATGTTGCTGGACAGGCGTTTTTCTGTCTTTGTAACCTTACCCTTAACCTTCATCTTAACCCTAATCCCAGTACTGTGATGCCTAACGATAACCGTAACATTACTCTAACTTAATTCCTATCCCTAATGCCAGTACTGTAATGCCTAAACTGAACCCTTAGTTAACCATAACAGTAGGCCTGTAAAATATTAATAACAGTACCTGCAAATGTTATTCATAACAAGGTGTTTTTTCTTTGGAATTGATTACGTTAAGGGTCAAAATAATAGGGAAATGTTAAGGAACGACACAATAGTGAGTCATTAAGGACCATTAGCACTGGGGATATGTTGATCGCAAATGTAATTGCACCAATTTGTTTTCGTACTGAATGTAATTGCAGTTTACAAAATAGTTCCATATAAAGGTAATTCCTGAAAGGCATGGTTGCAATATACAACAGCAGCAGTATTCAGTCTGCCCCAAGATGGTTTCATCTTCACGGAACCCAATCCAGGCCCATTGTCTGCAAAGAACAAAATAAATCTGTCAAGCACCACAGTAAGACACTCATGTTACCCATCTCATAACGTGTTTCATCTCTCCAGATAGCATCATTGCCACTGACAGTTGTAAACGGGCAGAGGGGTTTTAATCAAATGATCTGTTGGATTGTATAGGTCAAAATAAGAGCCCTTCCTTCCATTCCTCCGTACAACAGGGCTATCCCACATTGTTACAGCAGAGCTGCTTTGCAGTACATGTTCACTCCAACTCTAGATTAAACTAACCTCCTTCAGTTAATCAACTAGCCAATTAGCATCAGTTGTGCTAAATTAAAGTAGGACTGAAGACCTACAGCATAGTAGCTATCCAGGAACAGGGTTGAAGAGCCCAGGAATACATCCTGTTTGCCTGAGTACCAGTTTGATTGCCCAAAAGACATGTAGAACATTTGTGATTTCCAAAGTTTTGCTGGTTACTGTACCACCTACTGAATTCTACTAACCTCATGGACATCTTTTAACCTGTATTTTTCAGACATGTTAAAGCTTTTTCCGGCAAGTTTGAGCCATAACTATCAACTATTAATGATATTAATGTCATTATGTCATAAGATGTCAGGTACTACATACCTACCTGTAAGCATAATTCTTCAGTTGTCGTCTTGGTTGGATGATTTTTTTTGTTGACAAACTAAGTATGCTTCTCTACATAAAAATCTTAGTAAAACACGCCTTGACTGTAAAATGACTAGCTAGATAAACTAGTAAACAAAACTGATGGCATGCAATGGATTATTTGTCGAATTATGAATATAGCCATACTTTATAAAATAAAATTGCTAGCTAACTAGGTGGCTAGAATTACAGAGAAACAATCCAACATTCATCAGTCAACGTGCATGTCAATATAGCCTATAAAAAAGACAGTCAACTCAGTCTGTCCGGTCTACTTACATGTAAAGATTCTCATTTGCTTTGCACCTCCAATGATCTAATGAGTATGAAATGGGTATGAAATGGGTATGAAATGGGTATGAAGGCATGTATAGCAAGAGCCATGTACAAGATATAAATGATGTGGCCCTGAGTGGAGATGCAGCATCTTTGGGATGTCTTTCAGTGTTAGATTACATTAAATGGCCTTGCCATTGGGCATAGGACTTTAATCGGAAAGGAATAATCACATACGGTAAAGAAATATAGTAGTAGAGTAGATATCCTCATTAACTAAAACAGCCAATTGGATTCACGTGTTACTTAAAAAAAGGAAATTTGATGGTAGTGTCCCGTATACTTAAAGTGGCGTACATTTTACAAGGCCAGTGTAGATACAGTAAATTACCCCATTGCAATACTCCTCCATTTCAATATAATATAAGTGTCCATTACGAAGTGTAATAATGACACCAGACATAATTATTGATGATATTGTCAGTAGAGCCAACTGCTCTCAAGCAATAAAATTATATTGTAGTGGGTGAAAAAGATATAGATTTCTACATGTGCTGAATCCACCATCTATCCCATTCCCCTGTGCCGCTGCTCCGTGATCACTCATTCTGTGGGCTCTACTGTTCGGCTGCCTGTATGGAACTATTGTTTGGCTGCCTTGAAGGCACTGATTGTGTCAAACAAACATTCGTTGGCTATTTCAATCTTTTAAAGCTAGCACAGTGAGCAGAATTATTTGAAAGAGGTATTTTCCATGTTTATTCAACAACCTATGCTCAGGGGAAACCATGCTATTTTCAAACTGTTTTGTAAGGCTGGAAAATTTACTGTACCTCACATTTTAGCTTGCATGCGTGCTGGTGTGAGGGGTGGACAAATTTGAGGTGTGGCCTTAACCTGATTCAAAGCATACATTACAGGCAGAGCTGGTAGAGATTCAGCATTTAAGATAAACCATGAAAACTGGCTTATGCACAAATACTTTTTTATGGTATGCGTTTTACCAGCTGTGATGAACACTGCCAATACGAACAAAAGTAATGTTCATTTTGGTGCCTGTAAACTATTTAAAAACATTACTAAATATCAAGCAGACACCATTCTGCTCAAAAACTGCTTTCTCGTTCTGCACAATGCGTGCACCACGTATCCATCCCTTTAAATAAAGAATTTGACTCATAAGATTAGTCTTTAGGTTTTGAAATAAATGAGAAATAATTTCATAAAATTATAAGATCAAATTTGGGAGCAACAAAACAAAGAGCAGACATCCCTTCTGATCGAAGCTACAGAAATATTTGGAGACTGACACAATTTTCATAATTTTGGCTTTGTATGCCACCACAATCGATTTGAAATGAAGCAACCGAGATGCAACTGAAGTGCAGACTTTTAGCTATAATTCAAGGGGTTGAACAAAAAACGTTTAGGAATTGCTACCATGTTCATACACAAATGTAATTGGACAAATGAACACAATCATAGATAAAATGTTCATTTTTAATACTCTGTAAAGAATCCTTTGCAGGCAATAACTGCTTGAAGTCTGGAACGCATGGACATCCCCAAACGTTGGGTTTCCTCCTTTGTGATGCTTTGCCAGGCCTTTACTGCAGCTGTCTTCAGTTGTTGTTTGTTCGTGGGTATTTCTGCCCTAAGTTATTTTCAGCAATGAAAACGCATGCTCGATCGGGTTGAGATCAGGTGATTGACTCGGCCATTGCAGAATATTCCACTTTTTTACCTTAAAAAATCAACTTCGTTCAATTTGGCTGAATCTGAGCAGACAATATATCCCTATACACTTCAGAATTCATCCGGCTGCTTCTGTCTTCTGTCACATCATCAATAAACACTAGTGACCAAGTGCCACTGGAAGCCATGCATGCCCATGACATCACACTGCCTCCACCGTTCAAAGCCTTCTCCATAATTATTTCTTCCCATCATTCTGGTACAGGTTGATCTTAGTTTCATCTATCCAAATAATGCTGTTCCAGAACTGGGCTGGCTTTTTTAGATGTTTTTTGGCAAAGTCTAATCTGGGCTTTCTATTATTGAGTCTTATGAATGGTTAGCACCTTATGGTGAACCCTCTGTATTTGCTCTCGTGAAGTCTTCTCTTCATGGTAGACTTGGATAATGATATGTCTACCTCCTGGAGAGTATTCTTCACTTGGCTGGATGTTATAAAGGGGTTTTTCTTTCCCATGGAAAGGATCCTACGATCATCCACCACTGTTGTTTTCCGTGGACGTCCAGGCCTTTTTGTGTTGCAGAGCTCACCAGTGCCTTCTTTTTTTTCTCAGAATGTTCTGACCAAATCTGTTGATTTGGTCACTCCTAATGTTCCTGCTATATCTCTGATGGATTTTTTTTGCAGCCTAAGGATGGCCTGTTTCTCTTGCATTGAGAGCACCTTTGACTGCTTGTTGTGGGTTCACAGCAATAGCTTCCAAATGCGAATGCCACATCTGGAATCAACTCCAGACCTTTTACCTGCTTAACTGATGAAGAAATAACAAAGGAATAGCCAACACCTGTCCATGAAATAGCTTTTGAGTCAATTGTCCAATAACATTCGGTCCCATGAAAAAGTGGGGGCTACATATTGAAGAGCTGTAATTCCTAAACCCTTCCTCAAATTTGAATGTGAATACCCTCCAGTTAAAGATGAGAGACTGCACTTTAAGCCCATATTCATTATTTAACTGTAACTTGAATATAATTTGTTAAACAGCCAAAATAACAAAACTTGTGTCAGCGTACAATTATTTCCAGACCTAACTGTATATTGTACACACAACGTAAGCCAGGTTCAATTTCACGCATTAGTAAATTCTCCTCCATTTAGGCAACACATCCATCATGAAATAAGAGAGGAGATTACTTTGGTGATTCATATTTAGAAGTTACTTTTGTGTAACAATTGGTTGTTTTCTATATTATATATTAAAAAATAACCTCATAGGTTACCCTTATCCTAACCCTAAGGAAAATTGTTTAAACAACAATGCATCATGTGTTTTGTCCTACAATTTAAGAAAAACATTTCTCAATGTAAAATTGCAAAATGTTTGGGGATCATCATCATCTACGGTACATTATATCATTAAAAGTTTCAGAGAATTCGGGGAAATTTCTGTACACAAGGGACAAGGCTGAAAACCAATATTGGACAGCCGTGATCTTTGTTCCCTCAGGCCCTGCATTAAAAACAGACACGATTCTGTAGTGGACATCACTGCACGGGCTCAGGAACACTTCCAAAAACCACTGTCTGTGAACACAAGACATTGCTGCATCCAGAATTCCAGAAATGCAAATCTCTACCATGCAAAGAAGAAACCATATAAAAACAAGATCCAGAAATACTGCCCCTTTCTCTGGTCCCGAGCTCATTTAAGATGGACTGAGGTGAAGTGGAAAACTGACCTGTGGACTGACTAATCAAAATTTGAAATTATTTTATGGAATCTGGGATGCCGCATCCTTCGAACTAAAGAGGAGAGGGACTACTTGGCTTACTATCAGCACACAGTTCAAAAGCCAGCATCCGTGATGGTATGGGGGTGCATTTGTGCACATGGCATGGGTGACTTGCACATCAACATATGCTGCCATCCAGATGACGTCTTTATCAGGGAAGGCCTTGCTTATTTCAGCAAGACAATGCCAAACCGCATTCCGCATGTATTTCAACAGCATGGCTCCCTAGTAAAAGAGTCCAGGTGCTAAATTAGCCTGCCTGCATTCCAGACTTGTCACCTATTAAAAACATTTGGTGCATTATGAAATTAAAAATACAACAAAGAAGACCCCGAACTGTTGAGTAGCTGAAATCCTATATAAAGCAAGAGAGGGAATACTTTGCACTTTCAAAACTACAGCAATTTGTCTTCTCAGTTCCCAAACGCTTACAGAGTATTGTTAAAAGAAGAGGTGATGCAACACAGTGGTAAACATACCCCTGTCCCAATTATTTTGAAACGTGTAGCTGGCATCGATTTTATAATAGGCATATCTTTTTCCAAAAACAATGACATTTCCCAGTTTCAACATTTAATATGTTGTCTTTGTATAATTTTCAATAAAAAATAGGGATGAATCATTCGCACATCATTGTATTTTGGTTTTATTTGCATTTTACGCATCATCCAAACTTTTTTGGAAACAGGGTTGTTGTCACGTTCTGGCACGGCAGCCAGAACATGTCCTCCATTCTCCTTGCGCTTGTAATCTGACAATGTGACAGATAGACTGACCACACCCAAGATGCAGCAGGTGAACGGAGGACCTGGGGGAGAGGGTAGGTCACTGGTAGATAGTTCCCCCCTAAATATTTTTTCGGGAGAGCTATAACAGTGGGTGCAGCGACCGGATTGGCCGGTCATGAGGCGTGCCCACGGTTTAGGATGCAATGGTGTGCCGGCTCCATCACTGGACCCCCATGGAGGCTGACCTGGGAGCGAGAGGAGAAAGGACCCTCGGACCCAGCAGCTGCAAGAGGAGTAACAGCGACCGGGTTTGTCGGTCGTAAGGGGTGCCCACAGACTTCAGGACGCTACGGCGCGGGACCCCCACGGAGGTGGATATGGGAGTACGAGGAAGACCATCAACCCCAACAGCTGCTGAAGAGGAGAACGCCCCGGAAGTTCCTGCACTGCTCACACTGTCCAGTTGTCAGTCCTGGTGCAAAGCCTCAGCCGGCCCCTTCTGGTTTTCGTTTGTGGGGTTGGCTGTTCTGGTTGCTGACTTCTGGCTGTGGTCTTCGGCATTGCACCAAGCTTGGCGGCTACTGCCATTGGTTGTGCCCATGTAATGGAGGACGCAACATAGAATTTAAATTCAGGCAATGATGTTTTGTAAAAAAACTGTATAGGCCCACATTAGGGTGACATACAGTATCTCACAGAAGTGAGTACACGCCTCACATTTTTGCAAATATTTGATTATATCTTTTCATGTGACAACACTGAGGAAATGACACTTTGCTACAATGTAAAGTAGAGTGTACAGCTTGTATAACAGTGTAAATTTGCTGTCCCCTCAAAATAACTCAACACACAGCCATTAATGTCTAAACCTCTGGCAACAAAAGTGAGTACACCCCTATATGAAAATGTCCAAATTGGGCCCAATAAGCCACTTTCCCTCCCCGGTGTCATGTGACTCATTAGTGTTACAAGTCTCAGGTGTGAATGGGGAGCAGGTGTTTTAAATTTGGTGTCATCGCTCTCACACTCCCTCATACTGGTCACTGGAAGTTCAACATGGCACCTCATGGCAAAGAACTCTCTGAGGATCTGAAAAAAAGAACTGTTGCTCTACATAAAGATGGCCTAGGCTATAAGAAGATTGCCAAGACCCTGAAACTGAGCTGCAGCATGGTGGCCAAGACCATACAGCGGTTTAACAGGACAGGTTCCACTCAGAACAGGCCTCGCCATGGTCGACCAAAGAAGTTGAGTGCACGTGCTCAGTGTCATATCCTGAGGTTGTCTTTGGGAAATAGACATGAGTGCTGCTAGCATTGCTGCAGAGGTTGAAGGGGTGGGGGGTCAGCCTGTCAGTGCTCAGACCATTCGCCACACACTGCATCAAATTGGTCTGCATGGCTCTCGTCCCAGAAGGAAGCCTCTTCTAAAGATGATGCACAAGAAAGCCTGCAAACAGTTTGGGTTAGGGTTAGTTTACTGGAACCATGTCCTGTGGTCTGATGAGACCAAGATAAACTTATTTGGTTCAGATGGTGTCAAGCGTGTGTGGCGGCAACCAGGTGAGGAGTACAATGACAAGTGTGTCTTGCCTACAGTCAAGCATGGTGGTGGAAGTGTCATGGTCTGGGGCTGCATGAGTGCTGCCGGCACTGGGGAGCTACAGTTCATTGAGGGAACCATGAATGCCAACATGTACTGTGACATACTGAAGCAGATCATGATCCCCTCCCTTCGGAGACTGGGCTGCAGGGCAGTATTCCAACATGATAACTACCCCAAACACACCTCCAAGACGACCACTGCCTTGCTAAAGAAGCAGAGGGTAAAGGTGATGGACTGGCCAAGCATTTCTCCAGACCTAAACCCTATTGAGCATCTGTGGGGCATCCTCAAACGGAAGATGGAGGAGCACAAGGTCTATAACATCCACCAGCTCCGTGAGGAGTGGAAGAGGACTCCAGTGGCAACCTGCGAAGCTCTGGTGAACTCCTTGCCCAAGAGGGTTAAGGCAGTGCTGGAAAATAATGGTGGCCACAGAAAATATTGACACTTTGGGCCCAATTTGGACATTTTCACTTAGGGGTATACTCACTTTTGTTGCCAGCAGTTTAGACATTAATGGCTGTGTGTTGTGTTATTTTGAGGGGACAGCAAATTTACACTGTTAAACAAACTGTACACTCACTACTTTACATTGTAGCAAAGTGTCATTTCTTCAATGTTGTCACATGAAAAGATATACTCAAATATTTACAAAAATGTGAGGGGTGTACTCACTTCCGTGAGATACTGTATAACATTAGGGTTAGTACTATATGGTCCACATTACTAGATATGCATCCAATAGGATGAACAACCAGTCTTTTTTCAGAAAAAGTAACTAACGTACAGGCAACAAAAGCACAACACATCTAACTCCAAAATCTAAAAAGCATTAATTAAATCCCCAAACAAATCTTCATACTCACATTTAAATTAATGTTCAATAACAAAATAAAAGATAACATTTTAATGTACTAGTGGAGATTTATAAAACCCATTCTGAGATATTATCTGCAATCTGTTTGAATGGATTTCCAAGCCTCTGACAATTCCCCATTATTCGCACTGCAATGAGTCTAAAATTGCCTAATCATTCACTTAAAGTAGTTTGTCACATCAAAAGTATCAATACGCCAACTCCAAACCCTGACCAAAACAAAACACAGGGCAGACAACTTCACACACCATAAATACATAACCAGTAGTAACCACAAGTTTCAATCAAGGTTGTCTTAAAATTAAGTCTAATGTAACATTCCCTCACTACAAAAACATTCTTACTGAGGTGAACTTGCTAGCTAACTAAAGGACCTGAGCCCCAGCCTCTGAATCTATGTTCAACCTGTCAACTTGAATCTTAATTTTCATTAAAAGAAAACACAGATTTGCTAGATGCCTAATTTAAAATAAATTTTAAAAAGATCCACTAGAGCTGATGTGCTTGATACAATTGTACTGCTATTCATTCAATGTTCCTACTGTTTATAGACCATCTACAACTACAGCTGCCACTTAATTCAAGCCATTAGATGCAGTTGATCATATTGCACCACTATTTATAATGGATGGGAGTTGTAGTACACATCACTGCAATCTCTAACATGGAGCTGGTTGGCCCTATTTAACATCCAGTAGGTGGCTACAGTACATTGCCATGCAATTTTATTTTGACAACTTGGCCATAAAAGATAATATGATTGATAATAACAAGGCCTGGAATTTGGGCAGTGAGCATGCGAATTTCTTAAAAAGGCCAGATTACTTTTGATTTTACCCTATCAGTGAAATGCAGCTGAAATACAAGACAAAGTAAAAAAATATCTTTTGAAATATATATATATATATACACATATACATATATATACATATACACACACATATATATATATATATATATATATATATATATATATATATATATATATATATAGACACACACACACACACACACACACACACACACACACACACATATATGTATATATATATATAGCTCTGGAAAAAATTAAGAGACCACTACAAAATTATCAGTTTCTCTGGTTTTACTATTCATAGGTATGTGTTTGAGTAAAATGAACATTTTTAATTTTTAATCACAGCTTTCATGCGTCTTGGCATGCTCTCCACCAGTCTGTCACATTGCTGTTGGGTGACAATATGCCACTCCTGGCACAAAAATTCAAGTAGCTCAGCTTTGTTTGATGGCTTGTGACCATCCAGCCTCCTCTTGATCAAATTAGAGGTTTTCAATAGGGTTCAGGGCTGGAGATTGGGCTGGCCATGACAGGGTCTTGATCTGGTGGTCCTCCATCCACACATTGATTGACCTGGCTGTGTGGCATGGAGCATTGTCCTGCTGGAAAAAACAATTCTCAGAGTTGGGGAACATTGTCAGAGCAGAAGGAAGCAGGTGTTCTTCCTGGATAACCATGTACTTGGCTTGATTCGTGCGTCCTTCACAAAGACAAATCTGCCCGATTCCAGCCTTGCTGAAGCATCCCCAGATCATCACCGATCCTCCACCAAATTTCACAGTGGGTGCGAGACTCTGTGGCTTGTAGGCCTCTCCAGGTCTCCGTCTAACCATTAGACGACCAGGTGTTGGGCAAAGCTGAAAATTTGACTCGTCAGAGAAGATGACCTTACTCCATTCCTCTACGGTCCAATCCTTATGGTCTTTTGCAAACTTCAGCCTGGCTCTTCTTTGCTTCTCATTGATGAAGGGCTTTTTTCTAGCTTTGCACGACTTCAGCCCTGCCCCTAGGAGCCTGTTTCGAACCGTCCTCGCCGTG
>JACXGI010017394.1:0-14599 GCA_016801175.1 Esox masquinongy
AGATGTGGCATGTAAACATGAACCATTGATCTGGCAGGGGAGAAGTGGCAGGGAGTTGTATAAATCTGCGTGCTGATGAGGTGACTGGGGACAGGTGTGTGATTTGGTGATTGGTGACAGGTGTGTGATTTGGTGTGCACTGAGACTCAGGGGCGCGGGCGCCCTCTGCTGCGCGCTCGCGGAGGCGGGGACGTGACACAAACGTACACTGGACATTTCGATACTTGCCTTTTAAAGTCTATGTAGAGAGTTGGAAAGCATAGAAATTTTATGAACTAGACAGAAAACCCATGTTGAATGTAAAATGCCATGATGATGGTGCCTTTGAAAAACAAAACTAATTTGTTATGCCGCGTTTCCTCTGGTGTTTTGTAAAAAGGAGAGATGTAAAAATGAGAGTTAAGGTTACTCAGTTTATTAAATATGACAACATACAATGAAAACAAGAAACCAGGCAAGCCTTGTTCAGCTGGCCCGCAATAGAAAGTGTTGCCATCTCAAGATTCAAACCCGGGTCACCCACATGAAAGACTGTGTTGTTAACCTCTACACCACAGAGCTATACATTTGCTGAGTGTCAATATAGCCTCTTGTCTCTATCCTGAACAAATCCTCTTTTGCCACTGGCTGTTTTAATAGTTAATTGGCCTTTCGTGAATTACATTGATACAGTCAAACTGACTAACGTTTCTTACTAAGTTTACCTCCACCACAAATAGTGGCTATGTATTGCATTTGCCACTGGCCATTTTAACAGCGTATTAGTCAGTAATAAGCTTTACTGGTATCTACTAACTTACTGGAATAGTCATAAGAATTGAGCAATTGCTAGCGATTCTGCCAAAGCTATTTCATTTCATGGCATAAGAATGTATTTTTTTCTTTCATGGCAAAACAACATACTTTTTTCTTTCATTCGTGAATTACATTTATACAATAACTATCAATAAAGGCGACGATAACTAACTTTTTCATCATGTGAGAAGACGAGAGAATTGTGGAATCTAACAGAAATAATTAATAAATGTTGTTGCTCTCAATAGATTCAAACTTAGGTCTTCCACATGAGAGGCACTGTCTTTAACCACTATACTACGGCATTACACCTTTCAGCAGTTGCTAGACTCCATTGAGGATTGTGTTAAACTGACTTGTGTTAAACGTTTCTTATTAAGTTTACCTCCACCATAGCGTCTATGAACTGTACTGCTTTTGCCACTGGCCGTTTTAACAGCTTATTAGCCAGTAATAGGCTTACTTGTATCTACTAACTTCCTAGGAATAATCATAAGAATTGAGCAATTGCTAACAAGACTAAAGATGAACTATTCCATGCCAGAAACAGTCACAATAAAATCCACCAGAAACAGTTTTTGCCTCCACTTACGCTGTCCGGCAAAAAGTAGACAGTGGCATGTGTATAGTTCTGAAGGTTACAGTTTGCCAACTGCACTGTAAAATTAAATACAAAATAAAAAAGAATTGCATATATCTGAGTTGATTTAAAAGAAATTAAATAATACCTTGTTTGGATTTATTTTCCCAAAAACTGAATCTGTCCTCTTCGAAGTCAAGATAGTAGTATGGGGTTTCTCTTGATGATACTTGCATTTATAGCCTTTGAAAGTGAAACTTTATCATGGCATCTAATGCCCTATTTACACCAGCCTCAAACTTGTGTCTTTCCTCCTGATATTGCCCACTGATTTTTATCAGATGTCATTAGTATAAATGGACAAGATCAGCAGGATGGATGGATGTTAGAACCTTGTATGAACTAAGCTAGAGAGGGCCTAGTTTCATTATCCTAGAAATGCCATTCCTGTGTCTCCCCCCGTTACAATATTTGGTATATATTAAGTGTCCTGCAGGATTATTGATCCCCTTGGTAAAGATAAAAAAATGCAAGTGTCCTCTGAATGTAGGTGTCTGGGAATGTGATCTGAAGAAATACAAGCCTTGTGCAGGGCCCTCTACTAATATTTGCACCATGGTAAATATGAGCAAAACGGACTGTGAAAAAAAACAAGTTTTTATTATTTATCCTCTTGATCTTTCATTCAAAATTTTCACAAAAATCAAATCTTTAATTAAAATAAAAAAAATGGAAATGGCATTGTTGGACTCCATGATACCATTTGTCTTAACAAGTTGTCCAGGGCCTTTGAAAGAAAATAGCCCCACAACAACATCACAGTGGGGATGGGTTAATTTTCTGCATGGATATCTGTCTACACCAAACCCTCCTTTGGTGTTTGTTTTCAAGAAACTCTATTTTGATCTCATTTGTCCATTGAACCTGGTTTCATTGAAAGTTCCAGTAATGTTTGGTAAATAGTTGGTGCTTCGGTTTGTTGTTTAATGACAGCAAAGGCATTTTTATGGAAACCCTCCCAAACAACATGTGGTTATATACAGCTCTCGAAAAAATTAAGAGACCACTGCAAAAAAGTTGAAAAGGAACGTTTTGAGTGAGGAACAGAGGTGTTCAATTTGCAGTGGTCTCTTAATTTTAACCCTTCTGTTCATCACTCAAAACCTTCCTTTTCGACTTTTTTGGAAAGGAAAGAAAAAGGTGCAGTGGTCTAAATTTTTTCCGGAGCTGTAGGTGGTTTCTGATTGTAGTTGGAGACTTTCTGACCACAAGACAAAATTAACGTCTGCAATTCTCCAGCTGTGATCCTTGGAGATGCTTTGGCCACTCGAACCATCCTACTCACTGGGCTCAGTATAGACACATCCTCTTCCAGGCTGATTGTGAACATCTCCAGCTGCTTTAAACTTCTTAATTATTGCCCTGATAGTGGAAATGGGCCATAATACAGCCACACCACTCCATTAACGTATCCCTAATGCAACCATAGTGCAGCTTTAAAAATTGTGATGAATGCGCCAAAGCACATCTTAACACAACCTAGTGCTTGACTACACCCACACAATTACACCATTGTAAACCCTCACATGCCTTTATATTGTATCAAATCAAGGCGATCATTATAAGAACTTGTGTATTCAACTTGAAAAGCCTAGCTGGCTTGAAAAGCCTATCTGGCCTATCTGTCCAAAGTCCTCCTGGTCATGTTGCAGATCAAGACGATACCTGACGATTTCAGCTGCCACTGTGCTGACACCTCCCCCCTCCCCCGTGTTGTCCCTGTCCTTGTCCATCTGGTCATGCTACCAACCTGAACTTGAACTTGTGTATTCAACTTGAAAAGCCTATCTGGCTCCAATTAAATGGTGGCTCACAGAGGGAGACACCAAGAATTGCCATTCATTATCACTTAGTAACCTGAACTTGTCATTTGAAAGAAAATTATTGTTCTTGAGTCCAAAGTCCTGTCGAGGTCTTTATCATTTGTATATGCGCATGGAACACCTACCTATGACCGCACACTGAGTATTGACAGAACCTAGGCTCAACAGGCCAGCTCAATGCGTTTTCGGGGCCACTCCCACAAAACCACAAAACCATAAATCCCCTTCTTACAGAACAAAGCATAGATGCAAGGCTATTCTCAGGTCAAACCAAGATCTCTACCAGACTAACATAGAGCTCTATGATCTCTTTATTACCTGCTCATTGACTCAGGTCACAGCACACTAAACGGTAATGTAAAGGGTAGACTGACTAAAACAGCCCTAGTAGACACACCACCATTTCCAGTCATTAAACTGTTTTTTAGATACCTTTTTGGCCAGGTGCAGCCACCGTTGGGCTTATTCTTTTTCTTTACTCTTGGACGGTGGGGAGTGTTAACTCAGTGTCTGATAAACTCATACAATTTCCTTTAAACAGTCACCCATCCGTGTAGTCTGTAAAAAGAAAATGATGATTATCTGTTGGTACATGTGCTTATTGGTGATGGTTGTTGAATATAATTTTGGAATGTCATGTTTAGCGATAGCTGTAGCGGCAGCTAGCATAGTAGCATTAACTGGTCAAAGTTACCCAAATATCCTGCAGGTTGATTTTATATTTTGGTGAGTCAAGTCAAGAGTACAAATATAATAAATGGGTTACAAGTTGCTTATCAATGCCTGTGGTTTCTGTCTGTGGTTTGGTTTGATAAGAAAAAGCTGTTGTACACTGGGGCTTATCAATTTGGGAGCAAAAAAGTATGAGATATACAGTATGTAATCACAAATGTGAGTCCCTCTTTATAAGATTGTCTGCTAAATTACTTAAGTGTAAATGCTAAATGTAAAATGCATGGTGTTAACTAACACTGATGCCTGTTTGTTTGTCTGAAAATGACACCCTATAACCTCACTGTGTGAGAATCAACAGGTGAGATACGTTCGCCTCCTACACAAAGCCACAAACACACTACACACACCGACACATGCGTACGTCTGTGTGTCTGTGTGTGAGATTGCTTCATGTGAAGAGGTGTGTGTCTCCTGGAGATTGGCAGCATCCCAAAAGCATGGACATTAATACTAGGAGGACATGAGGTCTTGGCCCACACCTGAGGAGTACCAGGCTTGAAAGACCCATTGCTGTCCCTTTCCGAAGTCCTCCTGGTCGTGTTGCAGATCAAGACGATACCTGACGATTTCAGCTGCCACTGTGCTGACACCTCCCCTCTCCCCCGTGTTGTCCCTGTCCTTGTCCATCTGGTCATGCTTCCGACCTGGACTAGGTTTAAATAGACTCTGGACTCAGCCCACATGCATTTATTAATTATTACTATTTGTACTCTTAATACATTCACCCGGCACAGCCAGAAGGGGACTGGCCACCCCTCTGAGCCTGGGTCCTCTCTAGGTTTCTTCCTAAATTTCGCCTCTTAGGGAGTTTTTCCTAGCCACTGAAATTCAACACTACTGTTGTTTGCTCCTTGGGGTTTAAGGCCGGGTGTTTTGTAAAAGCACTTTGTGACAACTGCTGATGTAAAAAGGGCTTTATAAATAAATTTGATTGATTGATAATATGGAGTTGGCCCCCCTTTGCAGCTATAACAGCTGCCACTCTTCTGGGAAGGCTTTCCAAAAGATTTTGGAGTGCCTCTGTGGGAATTTGTGCCCATTCAGCCAAAAGAGTATTTGTGAGGTCAGGCCCTGATGTTGGACAAGAAGGCCTGGCTCTCAATCGCCACTCAAATTCATCCCAAAGGTGTTGAACAGGGTTGAGGTCGGCTCTGTGCAGGCCACTAGAGTTCCTACACCCCAACCTCGTCTTTATGGATTGTGGGGCACAGTCATGCTGGAACAGGATAGGGCCATGCACAAACTGTTGCCACAAAGTTGGAAACACCCAACTGTCTAAAATGTCTTTGTATCCTGTAGCATTAAAATGACCCTTCACTGGAACAAAGGTACCTAGCACAAACCCTGAAACACAGCCCCAGACCATTACCCCTCCTACAACAAGCGTTACTATGCATTCCAGTAGGTAGCATTTTACTGGCAAACCCAGAACCTACTCTGGCCCAGCGGAGTGATCTACGGTAATTTATTTATTACCATGCTGTTCCTGTAGGTCAGATACTATTCTGGATATTCTGAAGATGGAATCTGTTCACCAATAAAGTCCATCAGTGTTAAAAATATCTCCTGTCTGTGTGTTTGTCAGTGATTGAGTCTGTCTGTTTGTCTCTGTGTGTCTGTGATTGTGTGTCTATATGTCAGTGTTGGTGTCTTTGTATGTATGTCTTTGTTTGTCTCTGTGTATGTCTCTGTGGTTGTGTCTGTGTGATTGTGTCTGTGTCCGTCTGTGGTTTTGTCTGTGTGGTTGTGTCAGTGTGTATATTCTCAATCTTGACAGTATGTTGACTTTCCTAAGGCTGATTCTCCCAAACCCCTTACATACCCTTGCTGTGCGCTCACAGAAACACAGAGCACTTTACCCCAACACAGACACTCAGAGACCCACACGGATAACTCAGACTGAGGTCCTCAACATTCTGTCCCTGTCTGTCTCTGCCTCTATCTCTGCCACTGTCCCTGTCTCTCTCTGCCTCTATCCCTGCCTCTATCCGTCTATCCCTGACTCTATCCCTGCCTCTATCACTGTCTAGCCCTGCCTAAATCCCTGTCTACCCTTGCCTCCAAGTCTATCTATCTCTGCCTTTATGTCTGCCTATCTTCTCCACTGGCTCTCTCTGACTCTCTGGGGGCTTGGTCTGTCTTTATCTGTCACACTGTCTGTCTGTCTGTCTGTCTCTTTCTATGCTCTGAAATGTTTGGTCTTAGAGAGACTTAGCAGAATGCCGGCGGGTGGGCTCACACTCCTCTGATGCTTCAGATTTATTCATCCGCTGGGTTATCTGGATCAGTGTACATCTGTGGTTGCATTTATCCACCATCTCTGTACCAGCTCATATTTAGAAAGACCAAGGCCAACGTGTAAACACTCCATACACCTCCCACATCATTGCTGGGCTTCTTCTGTGACAAGCAGAGAAGATTAGCCTTCATTGGACTTCACGTTGACCGGTCTCTGCATCTTCTCTGCTGTCACTGTGCTTCTTTAATTCTCTGTCTGTCTGCTTTTAAAGGGACATTGGAGAAAACCTTTGTGATTTTTATCATGTTTGAAAGATTTCTAGGTCAATGAGACTTGTTTGACACCGAATTGGCCAGAAGGAGCACGGGCGTGTGCTCAGAGCATGTGCTGGGCAGGTGACAGGTATTTACTGACATATTTAACCTGTCACTGGCCCAGGTGATTGTCCCCACGTGCTTCAAGACTGCAACAATTGTGCCAGTGCTGATGCAGTCGACTGTGTCTAGCCTGAATAACTTCCGACCTGTTTGGTCTATTTCCCTCTTTTATTTGCACTTCTGGTTAGATACTAACTGGATTTGATTATACTGTACTTGTACTGTTCAATGACAACAAAGTTGAATCTAATCTAATGTAAAATTGGTATTTGCTCACTAACGAACATACTCTAATATGTCAGAAGTGCTAACAAGATCTGAAAAATAAATGTAGTCACGTTTTGTTTAATTTCACGAAGCCTCCATGTTATACCAGCTGTTCTACAAGTGTAAGTAGTTGTGGGTGTCTAAGTGCCATTAGAATTATCCAACAGATATCTAGATAATGCAGCAAATCTTTGGTTCCTGGTGAGGTGTTCTAACGGCAACACCACCGGCTACCCAGTCTAGATAATAATTATTGGTCGCTTAGGGCCCCCCGACCGCTAGGGGGCCCCCGACTGCTAGGAAACCCTCGACCGCTAAGGGAGAAAATTCTAGATCCGGCACTGGTGCCAAGTCACATTCTGAGTATGTGTAAATCTACGCAGTGAATGATGGTGGTTCTTACTCTGTTACACTTTCTTTCCCATCAGTCTCTCTCTCAGGAATTTCTCTCTTTCCTTGTCTCCCAGATCTCACACAGACCTTTTGGTATCCATGGTGCTAATAGAGGAATGATATCCATAACATATTGTATGAATGAACATTAATAGCTGTGGGTTTGTTTGGGCTATGAGCGGGGGAGTGGCTGGGCTATTCTGAGATACAACAAAACACAAACATGCATGCATACACACACACACATACGTTTTCTTGCCCTTATTTATAATAATCCTAACTCTAAAATGTATCCTAAATCTAACTTTAATCATAATCTCAACCTCTATAACCTAACATCCCTTAACTTAACCTAGCCCGAATGCCAACCCTAAACCTAACCAGCAAACATTACAACCCTAAATTGTAATGTTTTCCCTAAACCTAACACGAGAGGAAATAAGTCCCCACTAGTTAAATGTTTCTGATTTAACCAAAATTTGGGGACACTTTTCTCTGTTATATAGTTGAGTACACAGACACACAGTCTGTAACCAAAGTTGCACCTCTAATTACAAGGCTAATACTAAAGCAGACTCAGAATAGGCCAACACAATGACAGCAGAGCAAAATCGTCAGGAAAGTGTAGTGACACCACCTAGTGGAATACAATGGAATAACAACATCACGCCTGAGAAAAGTCTGATTTGCCAATATCAACCCTGTGGTCTTTCTGAATGTCGGGAGGTTTTGTCAGTGGGACATCCTCAAAGCCACCCGGCATAAGAGTCATTTCTCAGAATTGGCTGTCCTAACCCCCCCACTGCACCTAAGCCCCCAAACCTTAAGAATACACTGCAAATTAATGCAGTCAGAGATGCAAGAGCCAATCATAAGCCTTTGATGTCTGATAAATTCGCTAATTTGAAACAAGTAAAATGGCCTAATTAATATTAAACAATTTAATTATGCAAATGTGTAGCATCTTTTTAACATAAATTCATAATTTCAGTGTTATGAACCAAACTATTGAACATGAATTCACCACTTGACAGTGTGATAAACCAAACTATTGATGACATAATTGACTACAGCATGTGCGAATACTAGCATGAGAAATAGAACATGTTCGCATGAGCCTACATACAGGTTTGACCCCCAACGGAAACAGGACTGTTTAAAGTTTTATCATTTCATTAACCATATTGGATAAGTCTTGGTCTGTGGGTTAGTTTACTGTCAGCTGGTGGATTATGGGGGCTGGTGGGTCATTATTGCTGATTCACTGGTTTATAGTTGTGGCGGGGGAGTGGTGGTCTTCAGTTTCACAATGACTGAGAGCGTTTGCTTTTCCACTGAACGCCCCCCTCATCTTGAGTTTCGGATGTTGTTGTTTCACAGTAAACTTGAGTTGCTTTGGTCACATAGGAGGAGATTGGCTTCTGAGATGAAAAGTCATTTCTCACAGTGATACTTTCAGGTGTTCAAAAATAACACTTTGTGTCTACACACGTGTCAGAGACTGT
Organism: Esox masquinongy; assembly: GCA_016801175.1. NCBI lineage: Eukaryota > Metazoa > Chordata > Actinopteri > Esociformes > Esocidae > Esox > Esox masquinongy. Next base: position 8,775 of record JACXGI010017394.1, read on the forward strand.
TTTTAAGTGCTCCTAAATCCACACAGGTTAAGTTGGCAACAGAACACCTTGAATATTGCCATAGGTCATTATTTAAGGGTGCTGTCCCATCATATAAAAACAATTTAAAATAAGAATAGTGACATGGTTTGGATTTTTGAGATATGTGTTATGTTGAATGCTACGGAGTTACTCTAAGGCATCAAGCTGGCTGTTGTTCCTGCTTACATTCTGCCTGGTCTGGTAAGGTGATATTGATTCCAAACTTCTTCCATTTATGAATGATAAAGGCAACTGTGTTCTTGGGGAACTTCAATGCTATAGATATTTCTTGGTACCCTTCCGATGATCTGTGCCTCGACACAATCCTGTCTTGGAGCTCTACAGATAATTCTATAGACATCATGGTTTGGTTTTTGCTCTGACATATCAGCTGTGGGACCTCAAATACACTGGTGTGGGTATTTCCCAGATAAATCTAAACAATCCCAATGATGATCAATGGAAACAAGAAGCACCTGAACTCAATTTCGAGTTTCATAGGAAAATGTCTGAATACTCATGTAAATTTGAATTTTTTATTCTGTGTAGATTGATGAGGGGATGGGCTCATTTTGAAACGATTTTAGCAAGACACGCTGCAGGTGCCATCAATGAATGAATGGGGAACTGGACGACTTCACAATCATTTCCACACAACAAGAAAAACTGTAGATCAATAAAAATAAAATCTGACCACCAGGAAGGCAAACGGGAATGTGTATGGCCACCTGAATGTTTGTGAGTTTTTTTTGTTTAAGAGAATGCAAGGCATTTTGCATTTTCTGATAGCTTTTCATTTTCAGGGAACCAGTAGTTTCACACTTTGCTACAGGTAGATGAAACATATTTTTTCAACACATAATCAACACCGGGCCTAATTAAACCCAGATTAGGACAGGATGAAAACCAGAAGGGTTTTGCCGCTCTAGGACAGGAGTTGAATAGCTCCTGTCTATCAAAGTCACAACTTAAATAAATAAAAAAAAAAAATATGCAGTTGTTTTACTGAGAAAATGCAGAGAATTGATGAATGAATCACTGTCAGGCAGTGTAAGCATTATTTCCGTATTGTTTTCTTGATCCAGTCACGGTATTTAGACACCAGTGTGTAAACTCCAGGCTTGTTCTTGATGCCACATCCTTTACCATAGGACACGACTCCTCGTAGTTCACCACTACACACCAACGGACCCCCAGAGTCTCCCTGAAACACACCCAGGAAGCACAGTCATAACAGGATATCAATCATTGACAAACAACACATAGACATCAATGCCAGCAGTGTGATAGATACTGGTAATGCACACTCATACACATAAATATATAAACGCACACATGAACACACATACTTGACATGAGTCTACCCTGGTCTTGCCCACAGAGCCGGCACACAGCATCTTATAGGTGATGAATGGGTTCATGTTGTAGTACTTTGGAGAGTTACACTTCCGTCTGTCGATCACTGTGACATTGGCTGATTTTAGGACATTGGACATGGCTTTGGCGTTGTTCTTGATGGAGCCCCATCCTGACACTGAACAGACGGCTCCTGCTGGGACGTCGTTTACTGAGTCAGATAAAGGCAGGACTTTTACCACATTACTAAGTTTCACTTTCTTATCGAGCTGGAGGATGAAGAGCAGAAGAGAAGACAAAAGGAACCGGCTTTAGTGTTTAATTTCCCCCTCAGTTGTCTAATCAATTCTCTGTCAACTGTCCCTCTGATTCCTGTAGTAACTAACCTTCAGCAGCATGATGTCATTAACAGTGGAATTGTGGTCAAAACAGGGATGAGCCACTTTACTTTTGACCTTCCGGACCTGCCTGGTTTTCTTCTCCTCCTTGTCGATGGCATGGACACCCAGCAACACCTTCTTGATGCTTCAGACAGAAACACCTCTTAGACCAGTAATGACACATTCTTCAGACAGAAACACCTCCTCTTAGACCAGTAATGACACAGCCTCAGAAGCACAATGCAACAATACAAAATTTTGAATTGAATCGCTACACTTTTAGTGACAGCATCTAAAAAACAACAGCAGTGATATTGGACCTACTGAGGACAGTGATAATGGACCTACTGAGGACAGTGATATTGGACCTAATGAGGACAGTGATAGTGGACCTAATGAGGACAGTGATATTCGACTTACTGAGGACAGTGAGCTGCAGTCAGGACCCATTGCTGATGAATGAGGATTCCTCCACAACGTTTTTGTGTTTGTCCATCATTGCCCTCCAGCAGAGCCATGTAGGGGAGGGAGTGAGGTGTCACCTCCCCTCCACCAATGATCTCAGTACAGTCCCCTAGGAGCAGGAGAAAAATGACACCAACCTTAAACAATCTGGGGCCATACTTACAAAACATCTTAAGGCTAAAAGTAGCTCCTAACTTGCTGATTTAGGAGAAACACTTGAAACAATGGCCATGTCAGTCCTAACTTTAGGACTGCTAAATCTTTGGTCTAATAGTATTTCACAAAGTGTTTTAGCGTTAAAACCAGCTCCTAACTCTGTGAAAAGTTAAGAGTAGTGAAGAGGACTCCTAAGGCACTAAGACCAAATCACAAACAATCCTAAAATGGCTGCTGCCGACAATCTGCCTTGTATACAGGTCAACATTTAATGATACTATGCTTTTAAAAAGGTGTCGCCATAATCGCAAGGTTAGAAGTGCTAGTTAGGGATACAGTCACTTCACCAACAAACAGAAACAACTCAAAACACCGGAGATCAAGGTTTTGAGTGACAACTCTATGCTTCTTGGCAACAGGGAAAATGCAGCTATGCAGCGCAGACAAAATACGTGTATCTTATTGATTTGTCAGTAGAATATTACATCAAACAATAAATGCCCGCCCCAGACCCCATATCGTCCGACAAATCATTCAGTTTCTTCATGACGTTCGGCAACTACAAAGAAACAAAGCCGACCTCGTGACCACAGCTGGACCACCCGGTGTAGTTGGTGCTGTAGATGCGACACATAATTGCACAAATTATCGGACCATCAAAAGATGAACGCGCAGGGCCGGCCCTAGGCATAAGCAACATAAGTGGCCACTTATGGCTCCCGACTGCCAGGCGGCCCCAGACCGCTACTGAGCCCCAGACCACTAGGGGATAGGGGGCCCCCAAATCAAATTTTTCTTATGGCCCCCAAAAGGCTAGGGCTGGCACTGTGAAAGCGCAATTCTTGACGAGCGGCCAGACATGGAAGAGGCTGACAATTAGCAGAACACGTCAGTATGTCTTTTGAATATCTCTATTTCAATATGGCAACATGACACATCCTTCTACAGTATTGCTATGATGAATTCACTGTCAGAGACCCCTCCCATATCAGCCAATCACTGTGGGCATAGAGAGTAAGCTGGCTCATGGAACACAACATCATCCATAGCAACGGGGTCAACCCCACCCTTTTTCTTAGTAATTTCTTAGATTTCTTCCCATTTCTTAGTAAAAGTTGGTCTTAGCAGCTTTATGAATAGGCTTTGAAAGGAAACTCTTGGCTAAGAACTTTTGTGAATACAGCCCCAGAAATTATAAATTATATAATCTATTTCAATGACACACACACAACACCTACCTGAGTGCAGACATAAAAGTAAAATAGCAGATGTCCAGAAACATGCCGCCGTGAAGAGAATCATGGTCATTTATCTCAGATGTGATTTCTTTTTACCTAAGTACCTCAAAGTCAGATAAGTTGTGATGCCTCTGATGGTTCTCTATTTATGCTTGACATGGAGGATGTGGTCTGTGAACAGTGTGTTCCAGAAACACACAGAACCTAACACACAGGGCATCTGACTCAGACAAAGTCGTAAGCTGCATCTCTCCGTTTTTTTCCCATTGACTCAGGGACCCTTTTCACCTTACAGTCCAGTTTTTCCAGATCTGAAGCTCACACAAGAGAATATCCTACAGGGATTTCCCATGATTCCATGAGGCCCCCTGATCAACTAGGCGGAGTTAATAAGTAAAGTCACAGTGAATTATTATACTGACTGAATATTTGGTAGCTTGTGCTTAGTCTGAGATCAACACTACTAATATAATTAATAAACACATGGGTCTACTGATGTTAACAATGTACCACAGTAAATTACAGTTGCATTTGGATGATATCTGTGATCTCTGGATAGTTCCCAAAGACCAAAGGATGTAGAAAAGACATCTTTCTGGTTGAAAAAAAATGTTGAATCGGGGGTCTTTCAAATCACTTTGCTCGCAGTGTTGTGATGGAAAGCAGATTGTTTGCAATTCCCTAAATAAGTACGGAATACAATTAACTTTTACACCCACCTGATCGAATCTAATTCACAGATAGTTGTCGATGTTTGTACCACCATCTGCAGTCATTAAAAAGCTGAGCTGACCAGCATGACAAACAAGCGTCAGAGCGCTGTGCACTGTGAGGAACAACAAGGTCTCTAGGTTAGGTTTTAATTTAGAGGGGTGTTACAGAATCACTGTCCCAAGGCGTGCAGTTGCGAACCACTGGTTTACAGGACTCTAGCTCCCTCTTCTGGACACATTCAGAAAACACAGGTATTGACAGGACGTCACCAATCACAGGAGATCTTGCATTGCATTGGCAGAAGTGTATTTTGGACAATATAGCGGCCTGCTTTCACACTAAAAGCACATTTTTGATTAATCAAAATAAAATCTTTATCATGTGGAAGAATACACCGCCTCAAATGAGTTGCAGTTTACAGTTTATGTTAGTATTATTGATTGATCTTTGTTGTTTTGATGGCATTTTTTTTTTCTTTGATTCTGCTGATCAAACTGCACTGAACGAAACATATAAAACAAAAATGTTACAGTTCATTTAAATGGAAGAAAGTTTAGCTCATTAGGCCCTAATCTATGGATTTCACATAACTGGGACAGTGCACCAGATAATTTACATGAAGCTTATGTAAATCAGTAGTATTCAATTTCAGTATCGAGGACGCAAAACACTTCTGGTTTTCATCTTCTGCTAATCAGGAACAAACCCAGAGCTGAGACACCAGGTGAGTGAAATTAACTAGCAAGTAGAAAAAATACAGAAGTGTTTACGCTCCCCAGGACTGGAATTTATTATACTGATTTAAACTTTGATTCACATTGGTATACATTCCAATTCAAGAGAAGGCAAAAACACTGCAGTTGATTCCTTTCCATTCCCTGGTGTTTACAGCCAATTTGCATCCGTGAAGAAGCAAGCACGATATGAAAGGTCAGGTGCATAAGGGGTGGAGGACTTGTTAGCGAGGGTTACAAAAATGATGAATGCTTAACATTACATATCCTGTGACATTAGAATGACAAAATTAACCTTATTAAAAATAAACCTAGAACTAACTGAGAAGTTTCCACAGCTGTTAGCTAACTTGGAGTATGAGCTACCCTGCCCAGCTTAAAGGAGCACTGTATAGAATCCAGCCCAAAAACACAACATTTCTCATCCTCATCTTCCCTTACCGAACAATACCGAAATAGTACTAGTTAGTCCAGGGTGGTTTAGGGTGGGAAGGATAGTACTGACCGGTATAGTACTAGTTAGTCCAGGGAGTTATAGGGTGGGAAGGATAGTACTGACCGGTATACAGGTGCTGGTCATAAAATTAGAATATCATCAAAAAGTTGATTTATTTCAGTAATTCCATTCAAAAAGTGAAACTTGTATAATGTATACATTCATTCCACACAGACTGATATATTTCAAGTGTTTATTTCTTTTAATTTTGATGATTATAACTGACAACTAATGAAAACCCCAAAATCAGTATCTCAGAAAATTA
>JACXGI010017395.1:0-14591 GCA_016801175.1 Esox masquinongy
GGGGGGGGGGTGCAGGACAGTATAGTGCCAGAGGAGGTAGGAGGTGGGGGAGTCAAGCATGGAGGAGCATGAAAAGATGTCCTATTCTGACTGCTTTATGAGTTCGGTGCTGTCAGCCAGTCAGGTGGAGGGCCCTGCTAACACGCTCAGAGAGTCAGTCAGGTGGAGGGCCCTGCTAACACGGTCAGAGAGTCAGTCAGGTGGAGTGCCCTGCTAACACGGTCAGAGAGTCAGTCAGGTGGAGGGCCCTGCTAACACGGTGACAGAGCTGTCGAAGTATCTGATTGATACTAAAGATACAAAGTAGGTCATTCTGTAGTCCCACTTTCCCAATGTTAATGTTTGTAAGGACAGAGGACAGTGTGTCCTCTCACCTAAGAAACGCTTCAGGCTGAAGAAATGGGTCACAACAGTGAGAAAAGGTTTGCCTTCTGACACAGCTTCAATGGCTGGTTTTCATCCAACACACCAATTTATTGTGTGTTGTTTTTGCATCTCTGACTTCTTGTGGGGAGTCTGTAGGTAGGGTGTTTTAATGCTTGGCAGCAACGAGGGGTCTGTTTTTCGGTAATATGTTACTACACTCTCCGCAGGCTCCATTCCATTACTAAGGTTACGGTAATCCAGATTTTTTTTATTTACTGCATTCTTCTGTTAGCTGGAGGAGACAATTCCTTTAGTTTACTACATTATTTGGGCAGACAGGTGGATCCTGGAACTGCTTTTCCAGAAAACATGAAAAATAGTAAACTCACAACATTCAGAGTACAAGGTTTACCGAAATAGATAACATCTTACAATCAAGGAGAGGAAATGTCTGTCAGTGTATTGGAAAGAAAATACCCTAATTAACTCTTCAGTCATATATCTATTAGCATAATTATTTTGTGGCCAACTCCAGATGATTCATTCTTCAAAAAATGAACATATGCCTACTTACTTGCATTCTAGGACTTTTATGAGTAACATATAATATATGTGCAAAATCTATAAGCAAAATCATTATTCAGGCTGGGTGTTCAATAAAAGCACTTTGTGACAACTGCTGATGTAAAAAGGGCTTTATAAATACATTTGATTGATTGATTATCACACCTCAGTCAGCCATGAAAATGCTGACTGAGGTTTTGTTGATAGGGCACAAATGGGAACACACTGTAAAGTACATATTACACTTTCTAGGGAACCTTTTTGGCTCAGCACATTACAAATGTTATATTTTTTAAGAGAAAATAATTATTAACTATGTTATGACTAACAATAGTGTAGTGCAGTTACCAAAAGTATATGGGAACATTTGCACAACTCAAAGGGAAAGGACACATGCAACAAGTTCTATTGACATGTGCACCGCTGCCATGGAAACCTGCAGTGTTTCACTACACTAGAAACATTTGCCTGCCTGAGTTCTGAAGAACAGCAGGGATACATCTATGATAACTAGCTTGCCTGAGCTTTCACACCACAATACAACATTATTACAGTATTATATTATTATGTCATGCATCATTATGATTATTGTTTGATTACACATCAATGTGATATGTCCTGAGATTCAGACAATCCTATATCCATTGTGGCTCAATACTACTTTCATTGAAATATTTGTTCCATACACATTGCTCTGCTACAGAGATACAAGAGAAATCCATGATAAATAAAATACAAAATTTTGATCAGTCATGGAAATCAGTGCTGAACACAAATTAGCTCCATATTTAATAAAGAAAGCTGGAGAACAAGCATTGAAAGACAAATACAATAGGGTAACACACCTGAATGTCACTGGGGAAAAAAACGGAATGTTCACACACACACCCTCCATATTAAAGTGTGTGTTCTATATCATAAACAGGAAGCCATGTTATCAACACTATGTTCTGTTTTTGATCTCAAGACCACACCCTGACCCAACACACCTGACGTACAGTGACAAGTTCAGTGTGACTCATTCATAGTTTTCTATAGTACACAGAAAACTCTGTACAGACAACACAACATATTCACAGAAAACATCAGATGAAGAGAGCAATAAGCTTTTCTGTGTGAGTGTGTGTGTGTGTGTGTGTGTGTGTGTGTGTGTGTGTGTGTGTGTCGGAGAGAGAGAGAAGCATAGAATAGGTTGCAAAGATTAAATGTGTTAAGAGATAAGGTAATAATGCATGTTATCACAGTGCCGGTCAGATCTTTATTAATTCTGGTTGATCATATCTCCGACAGACAAAATCAGCAGTCTCTCTGTATGGCTCTACACTCTCCTCTCCCACAGTAACTAGAACAGCCTTATAGTACAGCTGGGAGATCCAAATGAATCTACCAGTTAATGTACACTGAAATGACTGCACTATGACCTTTCATGACCTATTCAAAGGGGCTTCCTTGGCATGGGAAACAGAAAGGCTAATGGGAAAGACTGAACAATAACCAAAACTGAAATTAATTAAATATATTTTTGGATGTGTTCAGTTTTGAACCACAGTGCAAACAGTTGGCGTCCTCTTATCATTCCTAGTTAAACCATTAACTGACCCAATACAGGTGCACTTACATAGGCAGCGTTTTGGCAAATCAATAAAATCATAAATCTTTCCACGCTGATCAGACTCACCAAAAGGCCAATGTGTGTGTCTGTAGCAACCACTAGGTTTTCTGACTCATATATCAGTCATACCCACCTCTTTTCTGCCTACAGAAATAGTCTACACTATATCTATCCATTGTATGTCTCTACCGGATATACACAAAGGCTGCTCCTTGACATTGGATAATGGGTGTATGAAAATGACACATTAAGGGAAGAATTGTGTAGAAAACAATGAACCTGGTCGGTCTGCCAACAGAAGGAAAGGGGGTGGGGGGGGGCGGGTTGAGAAATCCCGCGACAAGGTCTGCACGTTACAACCGTAGCGTCAAAGGATGGCACGGTTGACAGGCTGCGTTGCGTAGCGACAGGCTGCATAGCGACAGGCCAGCCAGGGGCAGTGATTTGAGACACGCATAGATGCGTCGACTACATCAGGAGAGGCTATCGCCTCTCCGAGGTTTCTACGGAGCCGAGTGAGCAAGCTCAGTTAACCATCAGCGAGTGAACGACAGCGCATCGCCACATGAATGTAGAAATCCGGTTAAGCAGTTTATCGCCGCAATGGAAATCAAGGCTACTGAACAGAACCTGGGGCGTTCTACAGCCTGCCAGTCTACGATTATGCAATTCCACATATCCCCGGTCGCCATTCGTGTGTATGGTTTATTAAAGCTAGTTTGGACAATAGAACGTTAGCCTAAACATAGCAGCCACCTTGGTACCTCAAACCGAAAACGGAAGAGAACCCAGAGGCAGCGGGCACAGTAATAGTAGGTTAGACTAGGTAATGTTATGAGAATTAAACAGCAGGCACGTGTCGCCAAGGCCATTCAAACCACAGCTCTACTACAGTGTCAGCGCGTAGCCGACTAGCTATAACTGCCAAATGTATTCAGCCAGGTCCCAACAATTTAGCCTATCCAGGCTGACCGCTAAACAATGTTTCCACTAACTAATGGTGTCCAATGATCGTCTCGTTTCAATCAATGTTTACTCACACGGTCCAGTGTCATCTATTCTAGCAGGCTGCATATGCAACACTGTTTCCAATAGCGTTGTGAAATCTCTGCGTAGTGTTGTTGCCTAGCTTGTTTCCCGGGTGCGATACTCGTCCACCGTGTGGATGGCTATGATTCTGAGAATTTGCCATAAGCAGAAAACCAAGATACAAACCAGGCGCACATTGGACAACATAAATATACTCACAAGAGCGAAATACGACACCTTTCCTTCCTCCCACCGTTTAGCAACAAAGATAACACTACTTTTCCCCAGAACCGAACGCCTGGTTGCCGCCTGTTGGCTTCGAGAAACTGTCGAAAATGTCCAGATTCCGACACGCTTCCCTCTGACTCGCTATTAGTAGTGTACGCCCGCTGCTCCGCTGAACCCTAAGCGAGTCAAACAACCATGTAGCATTGGAAGTCTCTCTTTCATCCGGGCGCTTTGCGATAAGCGTCTCTGACTGGCTGACGGTGACAACTTGGGATGAAGAGGAAATGCGCGCACCCGTGCGTGTGAGTCCGTGGGATAACGGGTGGCGAGAGGAATACGTGTGTGAGGCCTGATATGTTCTCAACCCGGCCCGCAGTCCAGTTGTGCGGTGTCGGTGTGTCTGTGAGAGGCTAGCCAAGGGAGCCCTCACAGGCTTCCACATACACGTTTGCTATTCCTGTAGCCTGGCTTACGGTAATAACACGACTACGCCAGAAATGTAACTCGGTCACCTCACGTGGTGAATATTAATCGTCTCCTCTCGTGTTTGATATACGCTATAGGTTACCTAGAAGCCTATTAGTCCCTACAAAAAGGTTACAACGAAGACTGTTTGGGATTGAATGGCATCTACGTTGTTGAATGCGCGTTCCGATCCACTGCAACGAACTAAATCATTTTGAGAGTAGGCTACTTACTACATTTGTTGACCATTTTTATTGGAATACATCTAATAATGTCGTCTACCTCTCGACATCACACTTTACGCAGCATGGAAACCATAGTGGAATATATGGCCCCGGGGTTACGCCGAAGTACAAAACCCTATTACCGTTGTAGCCACGTACACGCGATCACGGACCGGCTCATAGAAAATAGGTTATGTAACAGAGCCGTTCCACCTCAGTGAGAGAGACAGGAAAGGGGGAACGCTTCAATCCAACTGTATTCATGTCAATGTGACATAATTGTTGTCCTCTCTGAATGAATGCTCCACACTGTTGCTTAAATTTGCCAACATGATGCGACAGGAATAAGTGTAGGGTACATTCCAACCACTCTTTCCCCTGGTGATCCTACCAGTTAGGAGGCCTCTGGAGGTCGTAGGAGGAAACCAGAAAAAAGCATGTATTGTAGTAAACACAACTATAAAGTAAGAATGCTACTTATCCACACCCGGCTGCACCACTTCACCAGTTTAAAAAAAATAACCTAGGCCATAACGTTTGTATAAAGAAGATACAGAATAACAGTCTGTGTTTGATTTTTATAGTCCATAATGAATTTGGTGTTTGTGGGTGTGTGTGTGTGTGTGCGCGCGCGCATGTGGCCAGAGTGTCTGTTATAAAACAAGTAAGATCCTTTCCCTTAGACCCGATTTGGTGTGATCTAGCTGTGGACTTAATTAGGATTGTTGTTTATTAAGTAGTATATTTCTTATAGGCCATAAGAAATCCAGTCAAGTCCTCTCCCAAATCTATGATTCAAAACTTGTGGTTATGGACAGAAATCATCCCTGGCACTTTCTAATGGCTGAAACTGGAAAGGGCCATCTGTAATTTTCCCAAAATGCCAGATTACCAGCCCACTCCTTCATATAAAATAAAATTAGAGAATGTGGGATATAATTGGCTAGTTAAAATAGGCATAATGTGCATATTCCTTATTTAGATCAGGAAAGCTATTTTATTTCAAAATTAACACAAATACCTGAACCATAATAATTATTTGACAATTCTATATTGTTTCCATTAGGTCACAACAACAACCACCTTGAGTGTTTATATAATACGCGTGTGTGTGTGTGCGCGCGCACACGTGCGTTCCTGTCTGTCTGCATGCTTCTGTGTGTCTCTCTGTGGGTGTGCTATACACCAGCCACACATTGACATGCCCATAACAAATATAACAACATTTTCCTAGTTACAGGAAACCCTCTTCTGTGTTTTTTCATCTGTTCAACACATTCAAATCTATAGATGGAAGATTTCAAACATTGTTGCCAGTGTTTTGTCTATAAATCTTTCCCACTCTTAACTAGGACCATTCAAGTCCATTAAGGAAATAATCATTTATATTTTTATTTACAACCCCATTTCCAAAAAAGTTGGGATGCTGTGTAAAGTGTAAACAAAAACAGAATGCAATGATGTGCAAATCGTTCAAACCCTATATTCAATAGAATATAGTACAAACACAACATATCAAATGTTGAAACTGAGAAATGTTATTGTTTTTTGAAAAAGATATGGCCACTTTGAATATGATGCTAGCAACACATTTCAAAATTGCTGGGACAGTGGTAACAAAAGACAGGAAAAGTTGTTCACTGCAAAAAAAACCTGGCAGAACATCTCACAACTAATTACGTTTATTGGCAACAGGTCAGTAACATGAGTGGGTATAAAAAGAGCTTTGCAGTGAGTATGAGCCTTTCAGAAGTACTGTAAAGACGGGGAGGGGTTCTTCACTCTGTGAAAGACTGCACATGCAAATATGCAACAATTTAAGAATAACATTTCTTAATGTAAAATTGCAAAGAGTTTGGGGATCTCATCATCTACGGTACATAATATCATTAAACGGTTTCAGAGATTCCGGAGAAAGGGACAAGGCCGAAAACCAATACTGGACTGTCATGATCTTTGGGCCCTCAGGCGACACTGCATTAAAAACAGACACGATTCTGTAGTGGAAATCACTGCATGGGTTCAGGAATACTTCCAAAAACCATTGTCTGTGAACACAGTTTGTTGCTGCATCCACAAATGCAAGTTAAAACTCTACCATGCAAAGAAGAAACCAGAAATAAACAAGATCCAGAGATGCCGTTGCCTTCTCTGGGCCCGAGCTCATTTAAGACGGCAAAGTGGAAAACTGTCCTGTGGTTAATCTAACCTGAAGTCAGATAAAGCTTCTTGTCAAAGAACCGGCTAAATGTCCTCACTCCGCATGATTGTTCTTGTTTTACTATTGTAGTGAGGACTTTCAGTCCATGTTAATTAACCTTTTGTCCTCACTAACATAGTAAAGCAGGAACACACACACAACCCTAAAATATTAATTACAAACAAATTTAATGCAGTTCTTTCTCAGATCTCAACCATGTTCAACTCTTAATAATTGTCGGGACCAATTTAGTCAATCTCCAAAAAGATTGGTAACTTTAATAATCAAAAAAAGTCTGAGTAAATGAACAACCCATGTAGAGAACTATATTGCATGCTAAAATATAAAGGGACATTTTGCTTACAGCAAATGTTTATTTCAAACCAGTGATATATACTTGTTATATACAAAAAAAGGGATCAAAATGATTGTCACTGCTAAGGATTATCATAAAGACCAGGCAGGGCCAGCTCCAGGCATAAGCAACATAAGCAGTCACATAGGGCCCCCAATCCCTAGGAGGTTTTCGACTGCTAGAGACAGATAGGGGAGAGGGGGCCCCAAATGAAATTTTGCTTAGGGCCCCCAAAAGGCTAGAGCCGGCACTGAGACCAGGCAAAATTAGATTGGTTTTAAGATCAGACTTTTTTTTGTACATCACAGAAAAGAGCACTGGGACATGGTGGGATAATCAGATGAAACTTAAATAAAGCTGTTTGGCCAAGCACACCAGCGGTGGGTTTGGTGTCAAAAGAAGGATGCATATGCAGAAAACAACCTAATTTCTGTTGAAGTTCTGTGAAGTATGGCGGCATATGGTGACTTCTGATGTTAAGGAAAATGTTTTGCTTCCGTTGGTTCCCTTGTTAAGGTCAGCTGCATGCTATGGTAAACTGGCCCTCACTGGATAAACAGGGCCAGACTCACTGATATCCACTCAGCCCCTCCGAGGCAAATCCCCACTTCACCTCTGTTTGCTTCTCAATGTCTGCCTACCCAGTGGAAATATGCACTCAAACAGGTGCCCTAAACTGGTAATTCCTGAAGTCAACACGTCCTTTGGCCGTCATTATTTTCATTACTCCACGGCCAACAACTGTAATGAACTGACTCTGAAATGTCTGTTGTCACTCCTCACTCCATTAAAAAACAACCGTCTGAGCTGCTATCAGATCACTGTAGCCTGCTAATCTCTGTATTTCATCTGTATAGAAAATATGTATCACCTAATATGGTGTAATACATCTCTGTATTCAATGTATAGGTCCTACAACCATCTCTATAATCTAAACACGGCTGTGGTGTGATGTGAGTCGATATGAATCCTAATTCACTCCGCTGTGCTGTTATGTGAGTCGATATGAATCCTAGTTCATTCCGCTGTGCTGTAATGTGTGTCGATATGAATCCTAATTCACTCCGCTGTGCTGTTTTAGCGATAGATAGCCTGATGAAACCGGACAGAAAGCTCATGATCCCCATTGTTAGAGGTCTGGGTCCACCGAGCTGTATACTGTGTACTTATCCCGTTGTGGAGAGACAGCTGGGGTGGCAGTGGCGTATTCAGAGTTCCCCACTATAATTACTGGTTGCAGGGCAGTTTAAGTGTATTTTTGTGGTAAATACTGTCTTCTAACAGGGCCACGACCGCAGGCTTACAGACCCCGACCGCCTTCAAACCTCTTATCTACCAGGACACTGCCTCACACACTCTCCCTGTCTGTTTTGTCAAACCAACCTTTATCCGCCTTCCAAACACAGGCACAGCCAGCATGTTTTCTACCACAGACGATCAGCTGTAGCGTATCGGACATTTCTTGACCAACAGTTTGTGTGTTTCTATCTCTAGACAACAGCAGACCAACATGACACACATCCTTTTGACATGACCGTATAATAGACGATAATTGGAAATTTGTCCAATGCAACTTTTAATTGGGTGTTTACATCGTTTTTCATAGCCACATAGATCCATGAACTCTTTCATTTAGTAATCCGCTGATGGTTAGTTGTACTTTGTTTATTATGTATGGGGCTTCTCTTGAGTTATCCACCCCACTTTGTCCAGACCACACTTAGTCAGCCACTCATTCACTCTCTTGGTCACTAGCATGCTTGCCCAATCGCTCGTTCAGTCACAAGGTCATTCACTCACTGTCATAAACCACGGTATTCGGGCCAAGGGTTTAGTGGTCTGATTTTCCAGTGAGGCAGAAGGCACTGGAGCTTCAGCCATGTGACCAGGGTTTAATTTAGCTGCTATGCCGTTTATGATACAGCTTTACCATGGCGCTCCATGTCAGGTGTTACACTGGCCAAAAGAGGGTAGTCAGAGCACAGTGGCCACAACGCTTGCTAGCAAGCAGACAACATAATGGATTGTACTTCATTCATTGAATTATTTTGAATTTATTTCTGTCAGCACCTTGAGTGCAAGAACAGCTGTACCAATAATAATTCATTATTCATTCATTTTAAATTATTGGTTAACAGCATGGACAAGTAGGAATATTGCGAGAATCAAATAGAAATAAAACAAACATCAATAAAGAATCTTTAATTTATCCTCATATTTGATTGAAAGGTGTCTTTATTGTTTGTCAAAAATTAACCAGTGTGTGCGAGTTGATCGTAGATAGAGAAAACTATAAGGCTTTTTGCTAATAACTGAACCTTGAAAGAGAAGCTCATATGAGTGGATGACCGATGTCCAGTTTTTGGTTCTCAACCTTTTTCGGTTACCGTACCAGGAAGTACATGGTGCTGTCTGGGGAACCCCAATCCTCCCACTCGTGTGCATCTGACCGTCACACCAGTCGTTTTAAATGTTTTCATTTGTTTTCCTGCAAGGCATCTTGCACCTGAGTGCTGTATAAATAAAGCTTGACTTGACCCCTGAGGCCCTTAAGAAACCCCCATGGAGATTGGGCAGGAACCCCCAGGGGACCTTGCATCTCTGGTTGAGAACCACTATGAAGGATATTTGGAGGTAGATGGAAACTGAAATCTACAAATGATATCTTAAACGTTGACCAGCTTTGCACTCTCAGATACCAGCTTTGGTGCCTGTTTGAGAAAAAACATTTTTTTTGTAATTAGTATGATTGGAATGGACTATATTGTTTTGTAATGTCAACTCAGTTAATTATACAAATCACAGTATTGACTGATAGGCACACATCCTGCTTTTACTTTCTGATTATCCTTGTATGGGTATACACATACTGCTTTTACTTCCTGATAATCCTTATATAGATACACCTGCAAGTCCATATCCTGTCATCGTTGACTGAAGTTTGACAGCCCGTTTGGCTCATTCTATTAATGTGTGTTTGCTGAGGACTTTACCTCCTGTGTGAAGCATGCACCCTGATCTTCCGTGGCACAGCACCTTTCCCTCATTGCATGGTAGTTCGCAGAGATGGTCTTCAGATGATCCTCCATGATGGTGGTCTTATGTCGCACTAAACCATACAACAGCCTGACGACACATTAACACATAAAGGAGGGCGCTTAGGGAGTTTTTCCTAGCCACTGTGCTTCAACACTGTTGTTGCTTACTCCTTGGGGTTTCAGGCTGGGTGTTTTGTAAAAGCACTTTGTGACAACTGCTGATGTAAAAAGGGCTTTATAAATACATTTGATTGATTGATGGATTGATTGATTGACAAACAGACACACACGCAGGCAGGCAGACGGATTTTTAACACCTGTGTGTGTTCGTGTTTTCATGTCGTGCCATTGTGTTCACACAGAGTACGTTTGTAACATGTCTCACTCACCTCTTCCCAGACAACAGGAGCTTCTTGCGGTCGTTGGTGCAGAGCTCAGGGCCCATAGGGAAGGTGTTGGGATCCAGGCCCGGTGGGGTGAAGTCTGTGTCGGGGTGGAGGGCCAGGAAGCAGGGCCTCCTGGTGGAGTAGGACTGGTTGCAGCAGTGGGCAATGCGGGGGTTGAAGCTTGAGTAGTCGTAGTCGTTGCATATGGCGTCAAGGATGTTGGTCGACTGTGGAGAGGACACCGATGACCAAGGGGATTGCAGGGTGGCAAATTATATCCGACTCATAGCGGAGCTTTTTAGTGGCACAGCCTTTGGACTTTGTAGCAATAGTCTTGGTTGGCATATTTACATGGGTGTAGTTGACAGCGTGGGTGTAGGATGACTTGTTGTGGAACAAATCATTTCTGGATGTAACTTTAGACTGAAGATGGATGATACGATTCAATGAGAGTGAGAAGTCAAGCCATTTACCAAGGTATTAATATACTCAGAGAATAGGCCAGCCAAAGATTTGAACCTTCAGGAACAACCATGAAAACAGCCAGAGGTGCCGACAGTAGTTCCTCAGGTGTGACACATTTTACACATTGTATACGGTGTGTGAGTTTCTGTATGTGAGTGTGTGTGAGTGTGTGTATGTGTATGTGTGTGTGTGTGTGTATGTGAGTGTGTGTGTGTGTGTATGTGTGTGTGTGTGTATGTGAGTGTGTGTGAGTGTATGTATGTGTGTGTGTGTGTGAGAGTGTGAGAGTGTGTGAGAGTGTGTGTGAGTGTGTGTGTGTGTGTGTGAGAGAGAGTGTATTTGAGTGTGTGTATGTGTGTGTGTTTGTAAGTGTCTGTGTATGTGAGTGTGTGTATGTGTGTGTGTGTGTCAGACCTTCTCCTCTGCGCAGGGCAGGAGGAAACCGTCAGGCTCGTCATTGCAGCAGCCGTGAAAGACATCCGCCACAGTCTGAGACACTATGTGAAGCTGGGCAAACGAGGCCTGAGGCATTATTCTGGTGTAATACACTATCATACTGGAAAAGAGGCGGAGTAGGAGGTAGGGGGCAGTGCATGAGGAGAAAAAGGAGAAACAGTTATGAATTAACCATAAAATAGTAATATTTTAAGGATTAAGAACTCATGAATTATGAACAAACCATTAACTCATAATAAATTCAACCATAACAATATTTGTCGGTAAAACTAAATGCATAACACACAAGTGTACATCTACTTTGACCGTTTGAACATCTATGACCTTTGACCCGCCTGTGTGAGTGCATGACCTCTCACCTCTTCTCAAAGTTGTCATCTTTCAGGGTAGCCTCTGCGGCACACATCTTCTTGTAGTATTCGATCTCGTCAGTGATCTTCTTATTTATGTCACATCCTGCCATCTGGGGAGACATGCAGAACCAGCCATTGGATTGGTGTGACGTCACAATAAGGGACAGCAGAAATGCTTACAGTTATAGCATGCTAAGCTACAGCCTACCGCCACTAGCTTCGGGGCACAGCTAAGCTAGTTGAGGCAAAGCTACTCATTATGATAAAAGTAATTTGATTTAAAAACAGATATTATATATGATAATGTGTTACGCGTTGGTGTTAGGGTGTGGGACAATAAAGTGTGGCTGCCTCTGTATAAAATATCGTGTTCGGAATGCGAAAGACAAGGTTCTCTCATCAACTGGCCACACAGACAGAGAAATAATGTCCAAAGCTACTTTTAGGAACATAATATGGGATGGGTGATACATACAGCTGTTATATGGGATGGGTGATACATACAGCTGTAATATGGGATGGGTGATACATACAGCTGTAATATGGGATAAGTGATAAATACAGCTGTTATATGGGATGGGTGATACATACAGCTGTTATATGGGATGGGTGATACATACAGCTGTTATATGGGATGGGTGATACATACAGCTGTTATATGGGATGGGTGATACATACAGCTGTTTTGACACATCCTGCTTGGTCCTCCATCTGGCAGCATCGGAGGAAGGCCTGCTCAGCCTCCTTGACGAAGCGTAAGATTACCTGCTGGGAGGACTCAGGGTGACGCACGGAGATCTCATAGATCAACCTGCCAATCAGGACAGCCCATACAGAAACACGCAGTCAAACAGCCAGTCAGGACAAGCCTTACTAAAATGTTCAGTCAAACAGCAAATCAGGACAGGCCATACTAAGAAGCTCAGTCAAACAGCCAATCAGGACATCCCATACAGAAACGCTAAGTCAAACAGCCAGTTTGTTTGAGCCGACAAGGTGAAAAACCCAATCGTTCTGCCTCTAAGAACCCCAATTGCTCCCAGGTCTTGACACAGTTGTGCTCATAAGTTTGCATACCCTGGCAGAAATTGTGAAATTTTGGCATTGATTTTGAAAATATGATTGATCATGCAAAAAACTGTCTTTTATTGAAGGATAGTGATCATATGAAGCCATTTATCATCACATAGTTGTTTGGCTCCTTTTTAAATTATAATGATAACAGAAATCACCCAAATGGCCCTGATCAAAAGTTTACATACCCTTGAATGTTTGGCCTTGTTACAGACACACATTGTGACACACACAGGTGAAAATGGCAATTAAAGGTTAATTTCCCACACCTGTGGCTTTTTAAATTGCAATTAGTGTCTGTGTATAAACAGTCAATGAGTTTGTTAGCTCTCACATGGATGCACTGAGCAGGCTAGATACTGAGCCATGGGGAGCAGAAAAGAACTGTCAAAAGACCTGCATAACGAGGTAATGGAACTTTATAAAGATGGAAATGCAAATGCCAGTCAGTCCTGTTCAATCACTTATTAAGAAGTGGAAAATTCAGGAATCTCTTGATACCAAGCCAAGGTCAGGTAGACCAAGAAATATTTCAGGCAAAACTGCCAGAAGAATTGTTCGGGATGCAAAGAAAAACCCACAGGTAACCTCAGGAGAAATACAGGGTGCTCTGGAAAAAGACGGTGTGGTTGTTTCAAGGAGCACAATATGACGATACTTGAACAAAAATGAGCTGCATGGTCGAATTGCCAGAAAGAAGCCTTTACTGCACCAATGCCACAAAAAAGCCCGGTTACAATATGCCCGACAACACCTTGACACGCCTCACAGCTTCTGGCACACTGTAATTTGGAGTGACGAGACCAAAATATAGCTTATGGTCACAACCATAAGCGCTATGTTTGGAGAGGGGTCAACAAGGCCTATAGTGAACAGAATACCATCCCCACTGTGAAGCATGGTGGTGGCTCACTGATGTTTTTGGGGGGGTGTGAGCGCTAAAGGCACAGGGAATCTTGTGAAAATTTATGGCAAGATGAATGCTGCATGTTATTAGAAAATACTGGCAGACAATTTGCATTCTTGCACGAAAGCTGCGCATGGGACGCTCTTGGACTTTCCAGCACAACAATGACCCTAAGCACAAGGCCAAGTTGACCCTCCAGTGGTTACAGCGGAAAAAGGTGAAGGTTCTGGAGTGGCCATCACAGTCTCCTGACCTTAATATCATCGAGCCACTCTGGGGAGGTCTCAAACGTGCAGTTCATGCAAGACGACCAAAGACTTTGCATGAGCTGGAGGCATTTTGCCAAGACGAATGGGCAGCTATACCACCTGCAAGAATTTGGGGCCTCATAGACAAGTATTACAAAAGACTGCATGCTATCATTGATGCTTAAGGGGGAAATACACAGTATTAAGAACTAAGGGTATGCAGACTTTTGAACAGGGGCCAGTTAATTATTTTCTTTGTTGCCATGTTTTATTTAATGATTGTGCCATTCTGTTATGACCTACAGTTGAATGTGAATCCCATAAGAAATAAAAGACATGTATTTTGCCTGCTCACTCATGTTTTCTTTACAAATGGTACATAGAGTGCCTTGTGAAAGTATTCGGCCCCCTTGAACTTTTCAACCTTTTGCCACATTTCAGGCTTCAAACATAAAGATATAAAACTGTAATTTTTTGTGAAGAATCAACAACAAGTGGGACACAATCATGAAGTGGAACGAAATTTATTGGATATTTCAAACTTTTTTAACAAATAAAAAACTGAAAAATTGGGCATGCAAAATTATTCAGCCCCCTTAAGTTAATACTTTGTAGCGCCAC
>JACXGI010017397.1:0-14592 GCA_016801175.1 Esox masquinongy
ATTTACTTTCATCAGAGAACATAACTTTGGACCACTCAGCAGCAGTCCAGTCCTTTTTGTCTTTAGCCCAGGCGAGACGCTTCTGACGCTGTGTCTTGTTCAAGAGTGGCTTGACACAAGGAATGCGACAGCTGAAACCCATGTCTTGCATACGTCTGTGCGTGGTGGTTCTTGAAGCACTGACTCCAGCTGCAGTCCAGTCTTTGTGAATCTCCCCCACATTTTTGAATGAGTTTTGTTTCACAATCCTCTCCAGGGTGCGGTTATCCCTATTGCTTGTACACTTTTTTCTACCACATCTTTTCCTTCCCTTTGCCTCTCTATTAATGTGCTTGGACACAGAGCTCTGTGAACAGCCAGCCTCTTTAGCTATGACCTTTTGTGTCTTGCCCTCCTTGTGCAAGGTGTCAATGGTCGTCTTTTGGACAGCTGCCAAGTCAGCAGTCTTCCCCATGATTGTGTAGCCTACAGAACTAGACTGAGAGACCATTTAAAGGCCTTTGCAGGTGTTTTGAGTTAATAAGCTGATTAGGGTGTGGCACCAGGTGTCTTCAATATTGAACCTTTTCACAATATTCTTGTTTTCTGAGATACTGAATTTGGGGTTTTCATTAATTGTCAGTTATAATCATCAAAATTAAAAGGAATAAACACTTAAAATATATCAGTCTGTGTGGAATGAATGTATACATTATACATGTTTCACTTTTTGAATGGAATTACTGAAATAAATCAACTTTTTGATGATATTCTAATTATATGACCAGCACCTGTATTGCTTTTCATTATGTTTGCTTTCCAAAAGCTTAACTGCACATTTGCATGCTTCATTCAAAAATGTGCATGTATGAAAGGTAAACCTATAAACATTATTGTATTACGTTCTGCAAAAAATACAGAAATAATCTTGTAATTATAATCTGAAATGGATATTGCTTTCCCATTCAGTCAGGTGTGTTTACTGTCTCTTAGTGTGTGAAACCTGCATGTTATGGCTTAGGGTTTCATTGACATTTTGTGCGGTGTTTGACCATGTTAAATGGTTTGATATTGGTTTTACCTTACTAGTCCCTTCACTAATGCAGATCTCATGTTTTGTCTTAACAGATTTTCCGGAGAGCTGATAAAGATGGTAAGTGTGTTTTTGTTTGTTAAACATATTTGTTACTATGTTGTCTGTGCCCTTCGGTGAGATAGCTTCTTGGCCCAGTGTTTTGGGTTGTTAGTATGTTGGCTCCTCTCCAGGCTGGTACTCAGTGTGGTATGGTGCCAGAGCTTCCATCATTCCCTTCTGGCAGTTGTTTGTTCTGCCATCATCTCTTGGAGCCTTTGACAGGAAAGAAACTAACAAAGAGACAACTTAAAAGTCTCTGTGTTCATACCAGCCAGATGGCCATTTTATTTTCCTAGAAGTGTGTGTGATCCCGCTGTATGTATTATGTGAGTACCCAAAGTTTCCACAAAAATAGTAAAACCTGAAAAATTGGTCCACACAACACTTTGGCAGGACCCCATTATGCAATTGCTTGCTTTTGAGTTGTTTTGGGTAAAATGTGCAATTGGTCATTGTTTTAGAATTGTAGTTACTTTTAGGTTTAAAAAGAAAAAAAGTTGTACACTCCAAGTGATTTAATAAGGGAAACGTCAACATCTGGCATCAACATGACTTCTTCAGGGTTGCATGAAGGCTTGAAACTAGGCAATGTAGACAGCCAGTGCAACTACTACAGCCAGTGACAGTCATGAGGGTTGTATCCAGGGGTGTAGCGCACAGTTCTGGGCCCTGAACCTAGACGGTCCCTTCCCCTCTTTATTCAAGATTCAAACATTTTCGAGGGCCCCTCTACACGTTAGGGCCCTATATACTTAGCACCCCTTTTCCCCCCGGTCCAACGCCACTGGATGTATCATAGTAATTAGGATGCCAAAGGGTTAACAAGGTTATGTGAGTCTGTTAAAAGAAAATAGTATATAACATATTGCATATATTGTTATTGTTACATATTTTAACATGATTACATAATATTTTCATCTTAAGCATAACATTTTCATTTAATCACAATTGTTTCATTATTTTCATTTAATTTAATATTTGCAACATTATAATTTAGTTTCAACTGTAATACAAAATAGGAATCATCAGCAGGAATCATTATAAATACAGGATCATTAATTGTAGATAGAATGTGTAAGTTCAATAGACATTTTCATAAGAATGGCCTGAGGTCAAAGTCAATATTTATATCTCTAGTGGTCAATGTTTTCAGAGAGGAAATCCACTGTAAGAGAAAGGTGTCAATGATGCCTCCTGGATAGAGGAACTTGCTCGATACTTTTTATGTTTTTAAGGGGTGGGGATGGTATATATATATATATATATCATATGCACCGTATATATATATAGTACCAGTTTGGACACCCCTATGGCCCTACACATTAAATTGTATTTCTTTATCTTAACTTTTTTCCCGCATTGTAGAATAACAGTGAAGACATCAAAACTATGAAATTACCCATATGGGAACATGTAGTAACCAAGTGTTAAACAGAACAAAATACATTTTAAATTGTTTATTCTGCAATGTAGCCACCCTGATGACAGCGTTGTCATCACACTCTTTTCATTCTCAAAACCAGCTTTGTGAGGTAGTTTTTCCTGCCGTCATGAAGGAGTTCCCACATATGGTGAGCACTTATTGGCTGCTTTTCCTTCACTCTGCGGTCCAACTAATCCCAAATGGGGTTGGGATTTCAATGGGGTTGAGGTCGAATGATTGTGGAAGCCAGGTCATCTGATGCTGTTGTTCATATTCGCCTAGGATGCAAATCGTTTTGGAGGCCTCTGTAGTAGTACATATCAATACCATGGCTAAGAGCTGTTCTTACGCACGACGCACCACGGAGTACCTGGACACAGCACTTACCCGTGCTATATTGGCAATATGCCACAAAAGCCTGAGATGCATTATTGCTTTTTATATACCTAATTGCCTACGCAATTAGAGCAGTAAAAAGAGATGTGATGTGATACCCGATGTGATACAGTTCCTTAATTAGAAACTGGATGGTTTGAATCCTGGACACGGTTTGGCTGATAGCTGTGGTATATGAGACTGTGTATATCAATACACCAAAGAGTAAATTGTGTCTATTGCAAATGAATTGTATAGCATTTTTAATCACATTTTGTCCTCCTGCAAAGGTTAGTTCCCTTTATATTTAACCAAAGAAGGTTATTTTCTGGCTTTGCACTTCTGTGCTCGTATGTGCCTTAAAAGGGACCAAACGAAAACATTCCCATGGGTTTGCGCTTTGCGATGGAGAAATCCGAAACAAAAGCCTGTATTTTGAAGAGGGAATAGCGAGTAATCACTGTGAAAATGAGCAGAGCCGCCATATGCACCTAGTTAAAAAGAATCATTGTCATTTGATGTATTGAACAAACGCAAATTGTGCTATTTTTACCCTCCTCTCCAGGGAAATGTTCTGTGGCTGTTTTATTGAGGGAGTGAGTTGCTTAACAGAAAAGAGACTGAAAAGAGAGAGAGAGTGGAGGGACAGAGAACAAGAGAGATAGAGGGAGAGAGAGACGGAGAGAAAAGGAGCAAGAGGTGAGCAAGGATAGAGAGAAGTAGAAAGAGACATGCTGGGGAGAGATACAAAACAGAGAGAGAAATTTGGGGGTTCCTTATAAAACAATGAAGAGAGGGGTGAGAGACACATGTATTTAACAATAAGGTCCAGGTATTTATCTACAACGGTCAGAGGTTAAGGATCAGAGGTTGTATTGCCTTTCCCTTTCTGCCCAACTCCAAAAGGGCAACTGCTAAAGAAGCCAACACTTGTCTTGTTGGTGAATCTTGGGCTCTGGGAAGGGTAAGTATTACTGTTTGTTTTACAGCTGATGTATTCCTTTAGCCCAGGAGCTTTTAGCAGAGCTGCCTCCTGGCCCTGATTAGAGGATCTAACCTTGCCATATTATGTTCCCTTTTAAGTAAATGAACACAGAGCCCGCTGTCACTGAGGGGCCATATTACGCCCATTTAAATACCGACGTCCTGAAAATAAACCTATTTCCTAAGAGAAAGAAAGGTTTTGTAGACAAGTGTGGTGGTAATGGACATTTAATTGCCGTCTTTCTCACTTTATTTTCTGAGCACAGCTCCCAATGCTATTCTGTGCTCCACTCATGAAAGTACTCAGGAGGAGGGTGAGTTTTTCCTTCTCCCAATAGGTTTAATGTAGTAAAACAATTACAGTTGTAACTCCACTGCTAGTTTGTGTGACACTGGAAGTCTGTGTCTCTGATTACTGCTAATTACCATGCTTCAGCGGTTGTGGAGTTGGTATTCCTTGTTATGGAATTGCATCCATTCATTCACTAGATTTAGCGTTGAAGTAATTGTCTTGACTAGAGAATTGATCCTGCGTCTGCCTTAGGTTTCAGTGTGAATGGAATGTTTGCATCATGCAGTGTGTTCTATTGTACGTTGAAGCATCTGACTCCTCGGCTAGCACAGCTGTGGTTTTGTTTGTGGCCTCTCAGCATTTTGTCTCCCCTTGCCTGGAAGGATTTAGTGAGGCAGAACACTCCACTGATGTAGTGGAGGGAAGTGTTCGGCTTCAAACTGACGAGCAACTGACATTCTCAGAGAGAGTGAAGGTGAGAGGAAGGGAAGAGGTGAGAGAGGGGAAAGCAAGAGAGAGGTAGAGAGGAGAGTTAGGAGGGCTGTGCTTTGGAGAGACGAGAGAAGCCTTCAGGGTTGTATTAACATGAAGGTTCATGTTGCCCTATTTTCCTTTCTTCTGTCCAGACTGCAGGGAAGCCCTACTCCCAACCCCACAGAGGGCGGCCTGACTCTGACCGGCTAATGCAACATTTCCTTCTCTGTTACTAGGCTCTTTTGTTCCCCTCTTTCTTCCAGTTTGTTGGTTCTTTTGCTTTTGTTGGACTCTCAGGAGTGTCGAATGTGTTGCTTAGATAACAGCACTTGTTGTAGTTCCTGCCTACTAATAGAGACCGTCCTTTTGAGTGGCTCCTCTATCCCAGCTGTAAGAGGACCTCCACGGCTACAGAGGAGAGCTCTTCTCCGTGCGCTGCTATCTGTGCTGTACGAAGCCTCGGTAGTTCCACATAGCCACCTCCATATGTGACAGCTCGTTGCAGGTAGACTGCCCAGAGTCCCTCCTTCCCCCATAATGGGGCTGGGTTCCCCTTGCTCTCCCCGGCCACAGAAGAGGCAGGAGTCGGGATATAGGAAGCTGGGGAGCCGCGCAGGTGAGCTGGAAGCTGATGAGGTGTGTGGAGTCGCTAGCGCTTCTCTCTACCCCTCCTGCCCTATCCTCAATGTAGCGTCATTAATTATTCAGGCATTTCTGACGCTGTTTTTTTTTTACAGTCGGAGGCGTATCTGTCACCGGTGTCAGCGATGGACAGTGCAGCGTGGACTCTCCATATACATTTCTTGCTCATCATTTTTCCCTTCTTTCTCTTCACTCTGCCTCTTCCTCTTATCTTCCTGAAGAACCATATTTTGTACCGTATACAACGTGTAGAAACATGCGCACACACTCTCTGTCTGCCCCCCACCGCTCTGTGACTTTCCTTGTGTCTGTGTGGCCCTCATCCCTGTGTGAAGAGCTGTCAGGCACCTCCCGGCAGGGCACCTCCCTCCCTCTCTGCTGCCTGGTGCCGTCCTTCTCTGGTGGTTTAATTATTGTTTCTGATGCTCTCTAGATTCCCGTCTCGTTTAGCTTGAGGTAATTATTGTCACTCAGGGTGAAAGAGACAACAGGCATTTAGGGGCGTTTGTTTATCCCAAATTCTCTACAAATGCTTACACAATGATCTTAGTTTTGTGGTTGGGATGAAGAGGTGCTGTAATGTGTGTTGGTTGTGATTGTTGGACCTAAATGACCAGCTTTACTGCCACAAACATGTGTAAACATGTGTTCCTCTAACTGCGCCCTAGAGGATGTCGGCCAATCCCGACCGCTCTCATTTATTTATTCACATCCAGGCGGAGCAGAGAGAGAACACTGTAGAAAAGAAGAGTGGTGTGCTCATGTTTTATTCAGCATCAACACCAGCACGAAAGAACCTGCACATTAGAGGAACTTTGTGCCTCAGAAATGCTATTCTATTCCGCTGACCAGGTCAACATGAAACACAGGTTTTATTTTAGTTTTGGGGAACTACAATACCCTCCTGAAAGCAGGATCCTGTAACGTATTATGGCTTAAAGTTTTTTTTAAATGCTGAGCTTTACTGAAGCAACACAACGGAGCAGTAGTTCATCCCTTCAGGCCATGGTGCTAGTTAGTACAGTAGTACTTGTTCTCTGCAGGGTACACGTGGGAGAAGAGTCTTGGGCAGTCTAATTTACTCAGAGCCGGCTGCTCTCATTAGCATTGTCCTATTTTATTCTCAACTACATTAGAGATATACCCCTTCGATGCCCCACATTCAGTTATATTTGTAACTCATCAGTCTCGTTACTACTGATCATCTCACTCAAAACTTGGCCATCTGTGTTTAAAAACCAACAACACACAATTACAGTGCATGAATGAAAATAATCCAGAGGAGCCCATCTGTCCTGCAAACTTGTTAATGGGAAGAAGAAGAATCAACAGTGAAGTTCAGTGCTTTGTAAAAACCACGAGATGTTGAGCAATATCCAGGAAACTGGATATTGCTGTTTCAATGTTACAAGTAAATGTTTTACTTGTAACATTGTAGCAGAAGCAAAACAACTGTGAAACATCAGAAGTCAGCCGGGAATCTTTCAAAGTGTTTGAAAATGGTTTTGGCACCGCAGATCTGTTGAAGTCGCACTCCCACGAGTCCCTGGCTAATTAAAACACACTATGGGCCTCAAGCAAAGAAGTTTGGGTTTGTTACCATTTCATATATTGTTCAGTTTTTCCCCTTCAGTGTTATCCCGATGAATTACGTTTGGTCAACGTTGATGATGCCAATTAAAAATGGTTCTGCTGTTTTTCGAATGTAGAAGTTTAAACATTAGTGGGAATGTTTGGTCTTGTGGTAAACAGCCAGTATTCAGCATGAAGACGTGTTCACTGGGCACACACCATGTGTCTCACTCCAAAGCTGCCTGTGTCCCGGCAGTGTCTTTGTCTCACCGGGACAAACTCGGAACTAGCCTGTAAGCATCAGCCATTCCAGACCCGACATCCATGTGGTCTGCAGAGAGAAATGCATTGTGATGGATGCGTTGGTGGTGCCAGAGAGCCAGACTCATCCAGGAGCCATGCAGAGGTACTCAGTGAGAACGTAATGACCACTGCACTTAACCCTCATGCCCCACAACAGAAGAGAGAAGTGGTACTCTGTCTGATGACTTGGTGTGTCCGATGCTGGGTCTGGGCCTTAGGTCAGCATTAGAGTTGATCCATTTTCCATTATCCACCATCCTCATTATAAGGAAAGGGGGAAAGCATCATGCATTCTTTTAGTTTTAATCAGTATCTTCACGTTCATGCTGTGTCTCCACTTTCCACTCTCTAGCTGCTTGGTAACACTTTCTATAAAGCACAATGTATAATGCTTTATAACACCCCTTATAATGCCCTATAATTTGGGAATATAGAGCCCCAAAATCTTACAATGACACTGTCCAAATACTTATGGAGTTCTATGTAGGCCTATGCCCATAGTTTTCCTGCATACAAAGACCAATGTATTGTTCTTTTTTTAAAACCAGTTTCACTATTGATAATGTAACCAGGTATTAAACCTTTGTTCATCCAAACTGATATTTAAATGGAATAATAAATTTTTTTATAATTAAAGCAGACAGTGACAGTTAATGTCATGCAATCAACTTACAGAAGAAAACGACGGAAGATTTTAACCCCCACATCACCAACAAACCTAATTGTTCTTGTTTCAATGTACAGATGACTCTCTTTCATTCCATAATATTGTGAAACCTTGTTACAATATTGCAATACAATTGATCTCTAACAATGTAATGTTAGGCACGTAACTACAAAGTGGTAATTCAACTTTTTGATGACCCTGTTTTTTAATACATGAAATAACCGTTTACTATATGTTGCTCCACAGCAACTACTCTCCCTCGGGTCCTTGAACAGGGATGTCTCCCAGGCACACACAAATGCATCATCACCTGGCTGTTCCCTTGCTGGGAAGAAGAAAAATCATCAAATGTCACCCGCGTAGCAGTGATAGGACAGACCACATGAGGATTTAATGAGCCAAGTGACTTGGTGCATTGTGAGAAGAGAGTCTACAACCGAGCCCTGCGGGACACCAGTGGCGAGAGGCCAAAAAGCAGACCCTGCTGCTGCGTTGCAATCCCAGAGTGTGCAGAGCCTGAGTCACTCAGCTCTTAGAGGGTGCAGAGGACCTGATGGAGCACAGGGTCAATGGCAGTGGATAGATGTAGGAGGAGAACAAGGAGAGAGTTAACGTGGACATATTCCCACAAAACTGCTCTGTCATTGTCTTATGCTCATCTCAGCTGTGCCATCTATGAGGTCCCACTTTTGCAAGCTTGGTTGATACGTTAGTAGCGGTGTACTGTTTAGAGTTTAAGTCAGTATACGGGTATGTGTCTACTGGGAATTGGGACTGATGTTCTTAGATGTATTCGTCTGCCAGTCAGTTGATTTGAATAAAACCTCCGTAGGAGCTTGAAGACATTTTTCTATCTCAGTCAAAAGCCTGTGTGCCACCAGAGCTCTCAGAATACCTCTCTCTGCCTTCTGCGGCAGTGAGAGGTGCAGAGAGGATATATTTACATGGCCTGGCACCATCATATGCCAGAGTCCTGGCAGTACTGATATTGGCATGGTGGCAGGAGTGGAGCGGTATAAGCCTGGGGGAGGAGGTGGGCAGAGACCCTGAACCGCCTCTCTAGTGATCGCCAGTCTCCATCTCTAGGATCACCATTCTCCTTTTTATTCTCTACTTATGAAATTAGAAGTGAGTTTGAACAACCAGCAGGGGAGAACTTGAAATAAGGAGATTTCACTAAACTGTTGTCATTTGGTCATTGCTGTCGGGACACTGTGGTAAACATGTGTCCATGCAATGTAGCATTTAATACATACTGTAGGTAGTAAACTTGTATTCTACCTCAGTACATTTATACTTAACATGCAACAAGCCAAATCACTGCTTGCCCATTCTCCCAGTGATGGTATTCCTGTGAAATATTTCCCATCATACACAGAGGAAGTAATAGATTTCAGCCGTCCATCCAGTATCCGGTGAGGTAGGGGAGTGAATCATTTATATGACATTTCTGCTCAAAACCTTTTAGACACAGACCAAGTGCCTGCTTGACCTTCTTACTAACCAGAACAAACAAACACAATGCGACAGCAGCAGAGCACTGTGTCCTGGCATAGATTACACCATCCAAATCGAAGAAGGATCGCTGGATGACCGGATGATTACTTGGCAGAGCAGGACTAAGAGTGGAGATTGGAAATTAGAAACCTTTTTGTAGTTTCCTAATCACCAGCTCTTTTTCTCTATGATTCGCATGTTTTTTTTTAGCATGGGTCGGTGACAGTCTGCAAAAAAGTTCTTAAAATAAGGAGGGTTTGAATCAAAGTAGTGTGATTGACAAGCCTGGTAAGTGACAAGGTGATCTCTGTTCGGTCTTGGAGAGGTTTTGAATCCATTCTAAAGGG
Organism: Esox masquinongy; assembly: GCA_016801175.1. Classification (NCBI taxonomy): domain Eukaryota; kingdom Metazoa; phylum Chordata; class Actinopteri; order Esociformes; family Esocidae; genus Esox; species Esox masquinongy. The sequence continues at coordinate 9,691 of JACXGI010017397.1, forward strand.
AAATCTTTCTGTGTATCTGTTTGTTAATGCCTGTCCTTTCTATGCTCACACTAATGAGCTGCGGTCAAAATGGTGTCAATTACATGAGCGTCTGGATGGGATGTTTTTCTCTGAATCAGGTCTCACCAGGGTCCCTGTCCAACTGACATTTAGCTGCCTGGTAATTAACTAGGCTACCTTGCTGTGTGAGTTCATGCATTCGTTCGTGCTAATCCACTGTACATGCTAACGTGTGGGCATGCTAATGTGCGTGTGGCTCAGAACCCTGTGCGATATGTCAAAATGAAACCTCCCCAAAAAGTCGTCTTTGATAATGGTAAAAAATGTCATAAGTCAAGGCTTAGAGGAAAAACTGCCCGCCATTGTCCTCTCTGTCCTTTTCGGTGGCCATGAACATCTTTGTTCTGGAGCAACTTTTATTACTGAAGAATAGGATAGTGTCCCTCTTAATGACGCCCTCGAGCTCTTGAAGAACTTGACCCAAAGTACCTCCGTCCGCATTGAAACATATGATAATTGCCTGGACATCTACAGGAGCATAGCAGTAGCCAACTGTGATGGCAGACTGTCAAGTTGTAGCACAGTATCTTCATAGTATCCTCAGATTCCGTTATTCTGTCCCGTATATTGTGTTGCGTACTCGGGTGCTCTCACAGGATAGATTTGGTTCCCTTGATGACCAGTTGAGATTTGAGACTAGAATGATAAAACATGGTGTAACTAGACAATAGTCTGATGCTGGGTCCTGATTATGTCACTCGTACGGAGGAGTGCAGTTAGACCACTGTTTGGTCCACCTCTCCACCTGACTTTGTTAGTGTTCACTCCCTACCCACCTTGTAGTACCCTGTTGCCCCTAGTTACAGCCCTCTGGGAGCCTTCTTCCATGAGGCCATTCAGCTTGCAGTTACCATGGTGTCACATCCCCTAAAATTGCATATCTCCAGATGGCTGAGTGCTTTAATGAAATGAAAATCTAATCCACGGTCAGATCATGGCCTCATCTCCTGTGCTTCATATCTTCATAGAGGTTTGATTCCTCTGAAGGCATATCCTACTTTGATTTAAAAACATTATATTTACAGTATTTTAGTGAGCTTACTGCAGCAAGAAGTGCCTTTTTCACCTGGTCAGCTCACTCTGTCACAATCTTAGCCTAAATTCATCCTTTATGTTGCTCTGCTGTTTGTTCAATGACAAATCTTCACCATCTATAAGCGAAAGAAAAAGTTTAAGTGCTTTGCTCATGGGAATAACAAAAGATTTTTCACCTTGATGATTAGATCCGTCAGTCTTTCATTTACTGGCCCAATGCTGTATTCACTGGGCTAACTGCCACTCCTCTAAAACAGTAGCCTAGTTTCATTAAAATCTTCCTTCCAGTGTCTTTTTTTCATGTCAGATGGTATGAAAGTGAATGTCCGGTGTGACGCATTTGAATGCTTTCACAATCTCACAGATGCAGGCTAAGGTTTCTCTTCTTTCTGTTCTAATTCTACATAACATAAACGAGACATATAATTGAAAATATTTAATCCTCTGAGTAAATGAACTAGTCTTATTTGTTTAGTTGTCCTCTAAGAGTGAGTGGGTGAAAAATGGGATGTAATTGTCTGCTGTATACAGTTGGCCAGCTTTCATGTTCTCCATTTGATCCCCTCCTTTCCTCTTTCTCGTTTCCTCTGCTTTACTTTTCTTTGGCCTGTAGTGTCCATCATTATAGTGCATTATTAGATACCTGCATATTGCCACTTCTCAAGGCTATTCGCAGACTTGACCTGCGGAGACGAAAATTCTTCTATTTTGGGAAATAAGGTGATAAAAATGACCATAATGCAGCTGTACCACCACAGTACACCTTTCTCTATGCCCGGAGTATTCTGAATGCTGTTGTTAACCATAAAACATTATTACACAACTTAAAGCCACAGTTTTGACTCTGGAATACTATAACTGACCATAATGGCCATGGAAGATCATCAGTGCAAATGAAATCTCCTGACCATGGAATGGTTTTAGGTGCCAACATGGACCTACAATCGGTGCGTGACATGCTGCTATTTTGGACTGTAAAGCAGGGTTACTGAAACAGTGTGTCATTATTGGGTGAGCACGTACACACACACACACACACACACTGTATTGAGCACTGACTTTTATCCATCCATCCGTACTTGATTGATGATAATTATATTAGAGTCTATCCGTGTGCCATTTTAATCAGCTCTCAGCTGCTGTCGACACAATCAGTCAGTCAGTGAATCAGTCACCTTCCAATGGCAGGTTGCCTGTCTTGGGCTCATGCTCAGAGGTGTTCAGTTAGATCTGTTCCCCAGTCCTTAACATCAAGCCTCACCATGAATCTGTTCCTTAACATCAAGCCTCACCATGGATCTGTTCCTTAACATCAAACCTCACCATGGATCTGTTCCTTAACATCAAACCTCACCATGGCTTTCGGAGCTCCGCGATGAGGTGGAGCAGACAGTACGAAACGATGCCATCTTAATAACACAGGGTTATCGTCCATTAATTGATCCTGTCAGTGAGGTTGCTGATCATAATGAGGCAGTCCTCGGTTTAATGAGGGTAGATATGCTGTAATGAGGATTGTGCTCCTCTCTTCCCTGCTGCCATCATGACAGATGACAGCCAACTTAGAGGTAGCTGAAAGCACTTATAAAGCATGTTACTGTAGGGGTCTTCTGAATCAGTACTAAATAAAATCAGACTGTTACTGTAGGAGTCTTCTGAATCAGTACTAAATACAATCAGATTGTTACTGTAGGGGTCTTCTTAATCAGTACTAAATAAAATCAGACTGTTACTGTAGGAGTCTTCTGAATCAGTACTAAATACAGTCCAGTCAGACTGTTACTGTAGGAGTCTTCTGAATCAGTACTAAATACAGTCAGACTTACTGTAGGGGTCTTCTGAATCAGTACTTAATACAATCAGAGTCTGTTACTGCAGGAGTCTTCTGAATCAGTACATAATACATTTAGAGTCTGTTACTGTAGGAGTCTTCTGAATCAGTACTTAATACAATCAGTGTCTGTTACTGTAGGAGTCTTCTGAATCAGTACTTAATACATTTAGAGTCTGGTACTGTAGGTGTCTTCTGAATCAGTACTTAATACAATCAGAGTCTCTTACTGTAGGGGTCTTCTAAATCAATACTTAATACAATCAGAGTCTGTTACTGTAGGGGCCTTCTGAATCAGTACTAAATACAGTCAGACTTTTACTGTAGGAGTCTTCTGAATCAGTACTAAATACAATCAGACTGTTACTGTAGGGGTCTTCTTAATCAGTACTAAATAAAATCAGACTGTTACTGTAGGAGTCTTCTGAATCAGTACTAAATACAGTCCAGTCAGACTGTTACTGTAGGAGTCTTCTGAATCAGTACTAAATACAGTCAGACTTACTGTAGGGGTCTTCTGAATCAGTACTTAATACAATCAGAGTCTGTTACTGCAGGAGTCTTCTGAATCAGTACATAATACATTTAGAGTCTGTTACTGTAGGAGTCTTCTGAATCAATACTTAATACAATCAGTGTCTGTTACTGTAGGAGTCTTCTGAATCAGTACTTAATACATTTAGAGTCTGGTACTGTAGGTGTCTTCTGAATCAGTACTTAATACAATCAGAGTCTCTTACTGTAGGGGTCTTCTAAATCAATACTTAATACAATCAGAGTCTGTTACTGTAGGGGCCTTCTGAATCAGTACTAAATACAGTCAGACTTTTACTGTAGGAATCTTCTGAATCATTACTTAATACAATCAGAGTCTGTTACTGTAGGAGTCTTCTGAATCAGTACTAAATACAGTCAGACTGTTACTGTAGGGGTCTTCTGAATCAATACTTAATACAATCAGAGTCTCTTACTGTAGGGGTCTTCTGAATCCATACTTAATACAATCAGAGTCTGTTACTGTAGGGGCCTTCTGAATCAGTACTAAATACAGTCAGACTTTTACTCTAGGAGTCTTCTGAATCAGTACTAAATACATTTAGAGTCTGTTACTGTAGGAGTCTTCTGAATCAATACTTAATACAATCGGAGTCTGTTGCTGTAAGTGTTAGTTGCTGTAGGTGTAAAGTATTTTCTTTTATGTGGTAACATCTGTTGTATGAGGAGTTGGGTATGTTCCTTTACCTTGCCGACAGAGCATGTTAGGGTTATGTGGATAGAAAGGGATAAAGAAACATGACTGCCATATGAGATCTATTTGTGTTCTATTTGTTGTCTCTGGTAGATACCTCACACTGGACATTGTTGCATGGCTTACATTCCTTTGGCTGATGTTCTTTTTAGCTCTTTGCTGCCAGTGACTGGAATGAATATCAAAAGACTCTTAAACTTGACACTTTCATCACTCCTTACTACTTCAAAACAAACTGCACATCCTAACAAACTTGTCCATCTGTATATACTGTTATGTACTGTATCATCTCATATTTTGACATGTACAGGTGCTGGTCATAAAATTAGAATATCATCAAAAAGTTGATTTATTTCAGTAATTCCATTTAAAAAGTGAACTTGTATAATGTATACATTCATTCCACACAGACTTATTTCTTTTAATTTTGATGATTATAACTGACAACTAATGAAAACCCCAAATTCAGTATCTCAGAAAATTAGAATATTGTGAATAGGTTCAATATTGAAGACACCTGGTGCCACACTCTAATCAGCTAATTAACTCAAAACACCTGCAAAGGCCTTTAAATGGTCTCTCAGTCTAGTTCTGTATGCTACACAATCATGGGGAAGACTGCTGACTTGACAGCTGTCCAAAAGACGACCATTGACACCTTGCACAAGGAGGGCAAGACACAAAAGGTCATTGCTAAAGAGGCTAGCTGTTCACAGAGCTCTGTGTC
>JACXGI010017398.1:0-14592 GCA_016801175.1 Esox masquinongy
CCCCCCCCCCCCCCCCCCCCATTCCGCTTCACAGTAGCGTTCCTCCCGTAACGACTCCCATCACGTTCCCCCCTGCCTCATGCTCGTTTGGACGTTGTAATTGGTCCAAATCGTCATTCCCATCGCCCCCTGCTGTTAAGGAATGTTAGCTCCTGTCTCCCTCCCCCTGCGACGTAAATGAGGCCAGTCAGGAGCAGAATGAAATGTTTCTCCCACACCTCATTAACCCTCCGAGGGCACAGGAAAGACAACCTTTGACAGGATGTCAGAGAGCAGCTAATGGCCTAATCAGAGAGGTCGCCATCAGCCAATTAACATTAACCAAACGCCACAGGCAGCAGGGAGGACGTCTGAATGTTAGACGACTGCCGGTTAGAGACAAGAGAGTGGAGAGGAGTGGAATCGGAGGCCCCCATAGGATCACGGATGACCAACGTCGTCCATCAAGCCTCAGCTCTGAAATAACATCTGACGTGCCTCGCGTTAAATCGTGAACATCCACGTGCGCTCCTCGGAAGTTTCCATCTCAGAATATGGAATTTTCAAGAGTCACCCAAACAATGAAAGGTGTCATTTGCTAGCTTTAACAACAGTCCATTTCATACAGCTAATAGTGTTTCAAACCCTCACAGGTGAGAGTGTTATGGTCCCAATCCAAAGTCTTTGTCAGGTAGGAAGCCAAAATCCTCTACACTTTGTGGGCTTGGACTCTGCCCACATATTCCATCCTCAACCCGTCCAGCCATCTGCAACTCCAGGATGTTGGCCTTCTAAGCAGAGTTGCAAAGAGAAAGCCATAGTGGCAAATGAACACAGATACTGGACAAAGATTGGGAAAAAAAATTTATGGACATACAAAACTAAGTTTGAGGTGTTCGGAAAGGAGAACATTCGGCAGACCAAATGAAAAGATGCTGGATGAGTGCTTGACACCATCTGTCAAGCATGGTGGAGGCAATGTGATGGTCTGGGGGTGCTTTGGTGGTGGTAAAGTGGGAGATCTGTACAGGATAAAAGGGATCTTGAAGAAGGAAGGCTATCGCACCATTTTGCAATGCCATGCCATACCCTGTGGACGGCGTTTGAATGAAGCCAATTTCCTACTACAACAGGACAATGACCCAAAGCACAGCTCCAAACTATGCAAGAACTATTTAAGGGTTATAATTGCTGCAAATGGAGGATTCTTTGGCGAAAGCAAAAAGAACACATTAATTGTGTTTGAAAAACAACAATGTTTGAAAAACACAATTAATATTTCAATTAAAAATCATTATTTCTAACCATGTGAATGACTTTATTTACTATTCATTTTGCTATATTTCCTGTTCACACTAATTTCATGTATGTTTTTTATGGAAAACATGGACATTTCTAAATGACCCCCAAACTTTTGAACGGCAGCGTATGTGCTATATCTATCTATAAATATATACTCACGATTTTGTCATAACCGATAGTATCTGCGGCCACGTTTCATCACAACGGCTTTTAACTGAATCGGGACAGTTGAAGATGATGGCAAGCTTTCCTCTTAGGCTTCCTATGTCATGTAGCTCATACTGCTCTTCCTTTTATAGTTACCACATAAATTCAGGCAGCTCATCGAAAATGGATTCCTGTCCATGTTGCTCAGCCCTATTAAGTTTAGGCATCAGATCATTAAACATTCTCCATCCTCCGAGCCCCTTTGTAGTCTATTACCCCCCACACCCAACCCTCTTCCATACCCACTGTAACTAAATGCAAAAGGTTTACTTCCAACTTTCACTCGACTTGTTTGTTTTCTGTCTGTTTACCTAAACCTTTTCTTTCTCCGCAGAGCACAGAATATGCTCTCGACATTGTACATCTATACCTTTCAGATAAATCACAGCGAGCAAACAATATGTTGTGCTAACGTCTTGAGGCCCGAGTGTAGCTAGTGTTAAACAGGTGTTAATGGAATGATGGGTTGTCTACAGGTGAGCTGAGCTCTGTCATCTCCCCCAGAAATAGAGCTGTGTAAGTTCTACAGACGTCAGGTGTGTTCCATTGTGATCTTGTAAGGCATTTCAAGTATTCCAGCAGCAACACTTTGAATGTGCATATCCCTTGACTGTGTCACAGATCAGGAGTGAATGTTGCATATCTAACCCCCTGCATCAGATTCATTACACACACACACACACACACTCTTACACACTAGGTAGTGTGTGTATCCTAAAGTAAGCTAAAGCTTAATCGGTCTTGCTTATTAATCACATAATGCGTAATAGGCATTTAACCGAACACAAGTACCTTCAGTTCCAATGTCAATTTTATGTTTTACAGGCAAATTTTTGACATTTCACACTCTGACTGTATGTGAAACCGACTTCGGCGTGCTGTTGCTAACAGTTCAGCTTCCTCCGCTGCGAGTTCGCCCGGCCCCGCAGTGGGTGTGAACCCGCCCTCCTCTGCTTCGCAACGCGCGTGGCGCCCTCCTTGACAACGCTCCAATCGTTGGAGATATAGAAAGGGTACCGAATGTAGAGCCCCATCGGCGACCATTCAAAAGAGCTGTGTGGTTGATGCTCACCGTCCATTCTTAGCTGTGTTTCAGATGCATACACACCACACACATAGACAGACACAGAGTCAGGTGAAAAAACACACAGCAAGTTTTCATGGAAAACAAGGGCCTTTCTAAGCGACCCCTGTGTAAATAATACGACTTTCATATTTGTTTGTATTTTAACGGAATATAATCAACATACATGTTTTCTAACTGTTCTTTAGTGTTATGAGAAAGAGTCTGTGCTACATGTGGAACACACACAAACACACACATACACACACACATATATACACACACACACACACGCGCAGACACACAACCACCTTACCACCAGTCTTAACCTCAAACACAGCGGAAAGTGTCGCCTGTCTTTCTGAGCATCTTGTCATAATAACCAAAACGGGTTAGCGTGGAATCGTACTCTTCGCCCCCAACCTCTCACTTCCTTCTCTCCAACAACAAGCTGTGAGCCACCGTGTCTCTGCGGAATATAGAACCGCGCCTGATCCGTAGCCAGCATGATACTGTGCTCTGCAGAACACAACATATGGCTGGTCTAGTTAACTAGGTCCTGTAACAGCCAGACATGTAAACCCTGTAGGAACTTGTATATAAGCTATTGAGGAGATTACTGAGGTGAAACTATAGGAAGTAGATTAAACATGCAGTAATTCTGGCTGGTACTGAAGAAGGGGACCTGATTTTTGTTTTCTTAGTGACTGGATATTTAAAGGCTGGTGCACTGAGTGGTATGGATCAGGTTAAGGTCTTCGGAGGAGTTGAATAGACCTCAGATTATAAAGACTGTTGAGGGTTTATTACGGACAGAAGCTTATTTTATATGACTTGTTGTCTACAGCCTAGGATAATTACGTTGACCTGTTTATCTGTGTGATGGCATGTTTTAGTTGAATTGCTTATTGACCTGTTTCTGTACATTTTGGGGGATAATTTTTCCCTCTTCATTCCCAAAGTCTAAATGGATTCAGAAATGCTCTGCATTGGGAATGTTTTTAGTTACTCTTGGTGTCCTTATGCCCATTTTAATATGTTTGGTGAACTTTGCGAGAGCAGTGACATTTGTGTTTTTAATTAAGCAAAAATATAGGAAACATCCATTTTAAGATGTGATTAATCCGTTTCTGTGCCAAAGGCAAGATAAAATCAACAGATCTTTTATCCATTAAATTGATTTTAGACGGGTTTCAACTGTTTATATATATATTATATACCCATGGCTTCAGCCAAACCTTGCATGGGGTTCCCAAAAGGCTAGAAGTGGCACCGTTTAAATGCTAAAACACAGACGTGCGTGGGCATACACACCCACACACACACACACACACACACACACCAACACACGCTATGTGTTGTGTTTGTATCATGAAATATTAATTTCTCCATAACATCCACATCCCATATCTCATGTCTCTCTGACTCTCCACGTTAAAGAAAAAGATTATCACCATAGTTTGTGTGCACGTGTGTGTAAGCACGTGCACGTGTGGACCGACAAGCATGCAGAGAAGTGGGACAGACATAATGAATCAAATTGACTGGGGACGTAGCGGAAGGGGTTCAGTTAAAGAGGCCATTTTTTTCACTAATGCTGTATGAAGTTGGAAATGAATTAAACATTACGATAGAAAAGAGATAAAACAAGAAAATAACCACGAAAAGAGTGTCTGGTATCTGGTTACATTCCCCCCGCTAGCTTGAGTAAACTCCTCCATTGCATCCGTCAAAATGCATTTAGAAAACATTAACTGGAAGGACCAACTCATATTGAACGAATTGAGGGAATGGAAAATAAATAAAGAAAAGTCTGATTGGTTTCGGCTAACTCGGGGAATGGATCCCGGTGGCTTGGTGTTCTGAGGAGGAGAAAGAATCACATTGTAATGTGTTGATCGAGAAATAAATCACATCAAAGAAATATAAATCCCATGGGACCCGAGGGGGTCCGCCGGTCTAAGCCTCAGCCTCCGGTCGGCGGTATTGGTTTGAATCGGGCCCACCGTGCTTCCTGCTCTCCCACTATTTTCCTCCACCGTATATCCTCAATCAACAAAAGGACAACCCCCCCCCCACACCCACCCTAAGTAAAGCAAATCCTTGGACGTTTACTTAAATGCTATCTTACTGAAGCATGTAGTTTGTATCCATTACCGTTGCGAAGACATTTGGACAACATCTTTGCGGTTCACACTGGGATGCGCGCAGACGACGCTAGAACCGCGTTTGATGTTCCCGCCCTGGCGAATATGCGAATATGCTGTCCAGTTCATCCACAGCCTGCCCAGTGCGCTAGGACTGTACGCGCTTTCCTGGCTAACCTCGTGTTCGGAGACACTGCACTCCGCCCCGCGGCCACCGGTGATGAGTGCGGCCCGGTGTGTGCGTGTGTGTGTGTGTTTGAGTGGAGCTGAGCAGAGTTTTCGGTTGATCTCCCACTCAGTGCCAGAGATTAATTCAATAGTAGTCCGCTCTTCCAAGCTAAGAGGGTTACGCATGAGGAGAGGGGCCATGTGTGTAATCGAGGTGGATTCTGCTCAACACGCATGGACTATTAGGTTAAGTACCTTTTAAGTGTAATTGGGAAAATGCAAATTAGCCATAATTGCGCCGACCATGGGCAATCATACCCATTGGTGGCCTCAATTTAGTAAATGAATTTAGGGCTTATACTTTCATTTTCTGAGTGGCAGGGAGAGATATATAACAAATGGGTCAAATAATGTGCGAGTGTGGAATTTCACTAATAGTGACCAATCGTTGTGCGCTCTTCATATTCCAACACTCTCCCAGAGGTTCTATGCCATTGAGTGGATAATGGGATGCCCGCTTTAGAAGAGCTCTGTTCACTTCCAAAGTCATTATCCTGAACCACAGAGACACCCAGACCTTTGTTCAATTTGACTCTGATTTGCCCTACACAGAAAAAGTACATGATTCCATGTGAAAAATCACATGAAACGATATGCCTCTGGAACATTTCTCGTGTTACAATGTTGAATTCACAGCGCAGGCGACTAGTGAGGGCAGGAGTTCAAATCCTGGCAGTGGCCTGCAACCCACAAATGGTGGTGCGAATTGCAGGTGGATGGACTGGATTGAACAGTGCAGCCGTGTTTTGTCCTGCTCCTTGTGGTAAACTGACCTTCAATTTCGCTTGCTGGCTGGAGAATTCACTCTCCTCCAAGCTTTTTAGTGCCGATGACTACTTCCCGTTTGAGCAAACAGTTGGATCGGAATCAGATTGGCTTGATGAGTTATGCATTGAAGGGCTTTTCAATCTTCAACGCTTTCTAAACTGGCAAGATCATAAACTTGAACATTCACTGAACATCACAAAATGTGCATATATGTAATTAGGTTGGGGGATTAATAAGTATTAATGTTAAGGCTAGAAAATCAATACATATGTAAATTATTCCATTCCTCTGCCCCTCGCAGTTTTTTGCGGTTCAGTTTGAGATTATGGTCACATGATATTACAATTAAACGTTCAAACGAAAAAGTGCTTTTGGAACACATAGCACACGATCCCTGTGGTTTTTACTCAAGGGTGACACAGAAATCTAGATCAGACAGGAATCACTAACGAGCTAGAGATGTTTAGATTAGGACCCACACATTTCCACAGTCAATGCATCCCATCATCATAAACAACACTATCATCATCATCATCCCTCTACAACTGAACGAGCAGAAAAATGCAGATCATTGACAAAGTTAAAACGTCCTGGAGGGTAGTCTGGAGAGGAGTTCTTGACCTTGCGTCCATCCTATTAACAGCAAAGACTCCAGGTAAATCAAAATGAACTCATTTAGAAGGGAGAAGCCTCTCGGCCTTCGCCGCTCAGCGCCTAGTCCTGCACTTCACGCCTTCACCACTCTCCATGGTGAATCAACAGGAGATTTAAAAATAATCAGCCTGGAAATGATTACTAAAGCTTCATCAGCGTTAGAAAACCCTGGGCGTCATCACTTACCTAAGGTTCTCTGCGGACTCTTTCACCACACAGGCATAATTAATACAGGTCAACAAAAACAAAAACAACACTCGTGGTTCTGTGAAGGAGGGAGGGACAGGTGAATTGTCTGACCCTTTTGACTTTGATTCATGGTGGGATAAATGTCTGTGTTGAAGTGACTGTGACTGTCACATGTTCGCGTCTCAAGTTGAGCCGTCTTGGTTTAAGTGCGCAAAAGTGAAATGGGATCTCGACTCGTGAGTCAAACTTTGACATTTTCTTTCCATTAATAATCCACTGATAGTACAATTAAAGAACTGTGTGTGTCAGCAGTGAAGTATTCACAAGTCAAGTTTTCTGACTCACACACACAAACAAACACACACACACACACACACACACACACGTTTGTTCTATCCTTCAATGCTTGTGGGGACCTTAGGTTTTTCAGGTCCCTACCAGGATGTGGATGACAAACACACAATGTTTTTATATTCCTGTGGGGTCCTGAGACCTGAACCTGGCCCAGAAATACATGTTCCCCATTCCCTTGCCCTCATTTTAATCCTTATCCTAACCCAAACCATACCCTAAACACTACCCTAACCATAGCCTCTACCTAAACCTAACCCTAAACCCAATAATCCAACCTTTATACCTAAGGTTAACCTGACCCTAGCCTCTACCTAAACCTAACCTTAAACACAATAATCCAACCTAAACATTACCCTAACCTTAGCCTCTACCTAAACCTAACCTTAAACTCAATAATCCAACCATTATTCCTAAGGTTAACCGAACCCTAAAGGGGACATTCCTCATGAGGACTTTCCTGGTTTGACTCTCCTTGTGGGGATTTTTGCTCCCTTCTCGGTTAGGAAAACATGAATAGACACAAAAACACACACCCACTCACACACAGAACAGAGTGTGGTGTTAAACTCAAGAGAGATTGTCACGAAATGAACAAGGTGTGAATAAACATACAGTGAGTCATTAAAAAGGCTCCATCAGGCTCTATCAGTCCATCAAATACTGTAGGATAACCTCTCTCTTTCACCAATCACACGTCACAGTGTCACTTCTGGAGTCACTTCCAACAATGAGTGGTGCCCTTGATAAAGATTAGCTAAAAAAAGTCTGTATGGAATAAGGAACACAGGTGAATAGCTATATTGTAACTATCCATAACCTGGAATATATTGTACTTCATTAAGGAAATTAACCAAAACGTCATCATACCGAGCCTTTTCTTATACAGTATTTGTTTAACAGGATTGAAGACCACATTGAGAGATTATTGACCAATTCTAAAAAAAAATAATATTTGAAGCCTGTACTTATGTCTGCCCAGTTCAGTCCTTAGTCCCGTGATTGAGATGGTCATTACAAAAAGTTGATTTTGTGGTCAATTATCTGGTTTTTGGGGAAGGGGGGATCTGTTGTTAAATATTTGACTTCCACTGGTCCTGGGTCCCTTGTTAACTATTTGACTTTCACTGGTCCTGGGTCCCTTGTTTACTATTTTACTTTCACTGGTCCTGGGTCCCTTGTTAACTATTTTACTTTCACTGGTCCTGGGTCCCTTGTTAACTATTTTACTTCCACTGGTCCTGGGTGCCTTAACTTTAACCAGCACCAGGAATATTTAGCCCATAAACCTGGTTGCCTGTGTCAGGAGGCTAATACTTTTGAATATTACTGCAATTCAATTACCCCAAGCACACATCAAAATCCACAAAGACATAGCTAATGAATCACAACATCAACATAATCTCTGGACTTAAATCCCGTTGAAGATCTTTTAGTTGAAATTATGTATAGAGGCACCATACAAAGTGTTGTACGGTCTTGTGATTTTGTTTGAATCCCTTGAATAATCAATGAAGTGAAACATTTAAAGTGTAGTGGACAAACATCAGTGTTTTCACCCATTTTGGGCCGCATTCATTCCGAGTGGTTAAGGGTCGGGGCTAAAGTTCGGGCTGTAGTTCATATAAAACCCCCTTAAAAGGTGAAGACATTTTTGGGAGCACTGCAAGAATGGACAATTTTGCTGTATACCTTTTCTGACTACTTTCTCTGTCTGTGTCTCTTGCACACACACACACACACACACACACACACACACACACACACACACGCGCATTTCCGCTCATTTGAGTCCTTTATCTGAATCCACAAACAGCCCTATATGTCAATATGGGATTCAAACGCTGCAAAGGTTCTTTACATCAAGACGTATGGATACTAAAAGACCCCTCTCCTGCATACTAACCAGGCTGGCCGGTGGCGGAGACAGGCGGACACCGAGCCCTCCAACACATCTGTATTCCAGGCTGCCGTGGCGGGAGCGATACGAGGGGCTGTTATTTGAGGAGCTGGCCTGGGAAAGCCCGCTGCTCTGTGTCGCGGCTGAACGGGCAGCATACTTCCAAAATCATGACCTCCATCTGACCTCCGCACGCAGCAACGATATCTGTCTTATTAGCCACACACACACACACACACACACACACACCCACAAATCAAATGTGCACATACACAACCAACACACACGCGCACACACACACACACCCACACCCACAAATCAAATGTGCACATACACAACCAACACACACGCGCACACACACATATACACCCAGGAAAACAGTGTGAAAGCGAGCATTTTCATTTACTTCTCAGGGGTTAGCCTGAGTCACTGTCAATGCTGATTTTTTAACACCCAAGTCCATCACTGTTCATTTCTCAGCGTGGCCTTGGGTTCAGCTACAGCTGTTCGGAACGGACAGGAAGTCCTCCTAGTCCTCATGGTACTAGAAATGAAGGACAAATATGTTTCATTTTTAACAGGAGTCATTCCATATACTTGGTACATTCAATGGATCTTTTATAAGTAATTAATTCATAGTCAAACATGTTTCATTTTTAACAGGAGTCATTCCATATACTTGGTACATTCAATGGATCTTTTATAAGTAATTGATTCAGAGTCAAATATGTTTCATTTTTAACAGGAGTCATTCCATATACTTGGTACATTCAATGGATCTTTTATAAGTAATTGATTCATAGTCATGGGCGTGACAGTTTAAATAACTGAGAGAAAGACAGGACATGTTATCTAAAAACTGACGAGAGGTGGTGTTTGATTGATATGTATGACAGTTAACCAGCAAGGCATGATGGGGTGTGTTAGAGTATATGGTCAATATACCACGGTTGAGCTGTTAGGCACTACACACCGCAGAGTGGCTGGACACACCACTCAGTGTGTTGTTTTATCAATTCACCCTAATCCCTGGATATGCCTTATTGCTATTATGATCTGGTTACCAACAGATATGTGAGGTCATACCTGTGGCATAAGAGGATTTGAGTCCTGATTGCTGATTTGCTGATAGCTGTGGTATATGGTTTCTTACGCCACGGCTATCAACTAATCAGCAATCAGGATTCAAATCATCTATCACATACCTTTTTGCTGCTCTGCTTGCTTTGGTAGCCAGGGCCGGCTCTAGCCTTTTGGGGGCCCTGATTCGCTTAAAGCGAATCAGCATTCAGGATTTGAAACCCCCAGGTTGATAGTCTCTTTATAGTTTCTAGTTTCAAATAGGGCAGGAGACCACACCATTCCAATTTCAGTTTAAACTTTTGACACACATACAATATATTTTACATTTCAGTTTATTGCAAAGTTTGAAAAAGATAACCTTTCTTGTCTTCAGTTATTGAATTGAAAGGTCAGATTACTTCCTGAACTGACCGACTTCAATTCGAATGAACCCAAACCCTGGTCATGGGTATTGATCATGTAGAAGAGCGTAAGTGGCTGAGACATGCACACGCCTCATACAGACACCTCTGGCAGCTTTTAGCACATCAGCCACCTGAGAGATGAAAAGGGGGTAGCAGAATGAGAGAATCAGGGAGAAGTATGAGAGGGAGAGAAAGAGGGAGGAAGGAGGAGCCTGATGTCCCAAAACAGAGACATTGTCCAATCTGTTCCAGGAGTATTCTGCTAACTGAAAACATTAATTAGACAATAATGGGATGATTGTAGAAAGTCAGATCATATTAAGAATAATATTTTGATCAAAATATGTAACTATTTTGCAAGATGAAACACTTTTCTATTAATCCTGTTTACAAGGATGATTCTGGATTAGAATTTCTTGAAGGGACTTTGATAAACGCAGAAAATGTCAACATTTCTCAAGACAAAATTAACGTCTAAGTTCCCCTAAGTGATGCACTGGTCTAAGTTAAAGTTGTGTAATTTTGACAACAAATTTAAATCCTGGCAGATGGCAGTGCAAATTGGCTCAGCATATCGCGGTCAATCGGATATGTCGGATAGGGTTGCCTTCTATTGTTGCTCTCTAGTGACTCCTTGTGGATGACTGGGTGTCTGCAAGCTCAATCGTGGTTGTTGTCCAGGGAAAGCAGTCTCCTCCAGCAATTTGAGAACACTTCTTAGTTAAGCAAAAAGGTAATTACGATTTTTTACATTTTCTAAAAATGAGAAAAGATTGTTTAATGAACCAAGTGCATACATTTGTATTTACTAACTTAAATGTTGACCATAAGGTGTTGGACTACCATAGTCAGTTTGCCATAGCCAGTTTAATACAGAATTCATGGTTAGCTTCAGACGTTTTCATTGTGATTAGTGTGATTTGTATTAATCATCTTCAGGTTTGTGTCTAAACTTCACATGGGATATTTCCAAGAGGGGAGACCCTCTTAATGGCATTGATTCGCCGGGAACACAGCCACGGCGAGCTGAAGGAAAAAGTAAAAACAAAGTGACTTTGAAAGTTTCTGTCATTCACGCTCGGCTAATAAGAAGCGAAAGGCCTACTGCAGATTAAACAATCTGCCTATCGTGTGGCTGGCTTTTTTTTTCTTCCAACGGTTCATTTTTTTTTCTTTTCCTCTCCCTCTCTCTGTCTCTGTTTCAACATTGTAATTCACTGAGTGGCTTGGTGACAAAGGGGCTGTTTGCTTGGGACAATTACAGAGTAATCAGAGTGCTGGTCTCTGTGCCACTGTGGAGGAGTCGGCTCTTTCTCTGTGGTGATGATTCTGAAGGACGGTCCTCATCACTCACTCTAATACCCTGTTAACTGTGTGCGTGTGTGTGTGTGTGTGTCTGTCTCCATCCATGTGTCTGTAGAGTGTTTCCTCCGATGTGTGTGAAGCCTATGGCCCCGCAGTGTTGGTTCCTCTGTGTCGGCCCTGAGCCTGGCGGGATCGGAACACGGCTGAGCTCCAGACCACACAGACGGAGGGGTCAGGTCACTGTGGGTCGGGTCACCGTGGGTCGGGTCACCGTGGGTCGGGTCACCGTGGGTCGGGTCATCGTGGACGAGGGCTTCGTCAGTGCGGACAGACAGAAGAAAACATAACTAGGGAGCTTGCACGCGACGGCGCCACTTAACGTGTCTGCGGACCGATTGATTTCCTCTCAGGTGGCGGTCGACGGGGGCGGGGCTGCGTCGATCGATGATGAGCGCGTTAGCATGCGCCTCTCTACATGTCGTCACCTTGTCATGTCTGATACATCAGGCAGGGGGTATCGCTCCGAACAGGAAATAAGGGTCATTTCCAGGTCCGACTGTTGTTTGGTGGGTGAGCGGTCGTCAGAGGGTGGGTGAGCGGTCGTCAGAGGGTGGGTGAACCGGTCGTCAGAGGGTGGGTGAACCGGTCGTCAGAGGGTGGGTGACCCAGTCGTCAGAGGGTGGGTGAGCTGGCGGGGGTGGGTGGGTGGGTTTTCGGGGCGGTCTGTTGTTGTGCCATGTATTGTCTGTTAATGATTACTGTGAGATTGTCTGTCTGCGAAAATATCTCTGTGCCTCATCCTCCTATAAGACACAGATAGAAGGGTTAGGGCAGAGAGGGAGCAAAACAGAGAGCAATGTTGTGTGTATACGTATGTATGTGTGTGTGTGTGTGTGTGCAACTGTGTACGTGCGTGTGTATAGGCCCGTTCGAGTGACAAACTGACCTCTATTGTGTTCTTGGAAAACTGAACTCAGGCAGTGCTGTTCAGCTCAATGAAAACAAATAATGTGGCATAGAGCCACAGCAGGATGCCATGTTAGCACACTGTCAGTCTGCATATTCATTTACACATGTGATGTAGAAGACAGACGGTGACTGCACTTTGACAAATGTTAGAGACTGATTACATTTCCTGTCTCCGGTACGGCAATTTTGCGCGTTCCTAACACAACCATGAACATCTTGCAGAAATAGGAACAGAATAACAAGCATTTCACCGTAGACGTGGATGGAAAACAATAGAATTTTCTAAAAGATACGAGTGCCTCACACCAACCCAGCAATTGACGCACACAGAAACCCACACAGACACCCAGCTTATTCACAACAGCATAATCACCCATCACCATCAGCAGTACCTCTGGCCATGTCTACTCACAGTGAGCATAATCACTGAACGCGTCGATTACAAGAGCTCCGAGGCACGGTGGCATAAACGGCCAGACAAACAGGCAGAGCACTGCTATTATTCACTGAGGTGAGATACACCGAGATGAAGATGGCAGCCATGGAAGGCAGGAGTGACACAAGCCCGGTGCCCGGGGGGGGGGGGCAGACATATTCTGTTCTGACAGAGGAGGAGGAGGTTTAAAGTAGCATTCCTTCCGAGCTGTCAGGGCGAGGTGGGGGGGTGGGGCGGAGGCTTACAGGCCTTTTGTCTCGGAATTGGAAAAAGGGTGGAGGACGTGGACGGAAGCAGTGGAAGGTGGGTTCACTGAGGGCCTCAAATGCTCAGGATGGGAATCAGTGGCAACACAGTGGTCAATCACTGTCGGATGTGTCAGCGGCACAGATGCAAAGTAACACACACACACACACACACACACACTGCACATGCAGCTGACACGCCCACTTCCCTGGCTGGCGGGAGTTTAGCGGCGAAGAAGGGAAGAAGAGCAGGTACACAATCAAACCCATCGGGTGACTGAGCGATGGCGTGGGCGTGACCAATAACGTTTGTGACAAAACATGTTACGTCCTCACAACGGTGTTGTCTGATTGCATTCTCATGCAGGTCTGTAGGGAAGGCCTAATTTTGTTTTCTACACAAAATGGAAATCCGCATGTCCTATTGTCAACGTCTATGCATGTCCTATTGTCAACGTCTATGCATGTCCTATTGTCAACGTCTATGCATGTCCTATTGTCAACGTCTATGCATGTACTATTGTCAACATCTATGCATGTACTATTGTCAACGTCTATGCATGTACTATTGTCAACATCTATGCATGTCCTATTGTCAACGTCTACGCATGTCCTATTGTCAACGTCTATGCATGTCCTATTGTCAACGTCTATGCATGTACTATTGTCAACATTTACGCATGTCCTATTGTCAACGTCTATGCATGTACTATTGTCAACGTCTATGCATGTTCAACGTCTATGCATGTCCTATTGTCAACGTCTATGCATGTACTATTGTCAACGTCCATGCATGTTCAACGTCTATGCATGTCCTATTGTCAACGTCTATGCATGTACTATTGTCAACGTCCATGCATGTTCAACGTCTATGCATGTCCTATTGTCAGCGTCTACGCATGTACTATTGTCAACGTCCATGCATGTCCTATTGTCAACATCTATGCATGTCCTATTGTCAGCGTCTATGCATGTCCTATTTTCAACATCTATGCATGTCCTATTGTCAACCACCATCTCCATGTTTGGCCAGATCCAGATCATTTTGACAGACCTATCAGTCAGTCGACTCATCTCCATCAGGGATGAGATTGACCAAAACAGTGTCATTAACAAACCTGAGTAACTTGAAAGATACAGTTTAGACTGAGTAGAGGAGCTTTCCGGTGCTGTGGGAAGAACAATCCGAAACACTGCATGTGTGTCCATGTTGCATTCTTGTGGACCAAGAAGCCAGTGATCAAGTGACAGATGCTGGTGATGTTTTGTTGGGAGATTTTGTCTTGTAATAGTTCTGGGATGATGATGAGCTAGGAGGCAGTTTGGAAAGGCAGAGGGGTGGATGGTAGAACGGGCAGAGGG
>JACXGI010017399.1:0-14587 GCA_016801175.1 Esox masquinongy
ATTCTAAATCATTTCTAATGTGTGCCAGCAAGAACACTTTCGGGTTCCACGTAGAGTTCTCTGAAGAAAGAATTATCTATGGAGCTCAAATAGGAATCACAGAAACATTTTCATTCCAGAACGACAGTTAGAAACAAGTGCATCTACCAGGATTTTTTCTGTTTGTATAGATACAGCAGCGCATTTACATTTAAGTCATTTAGCAGACTCTCTCATCCAGAGAGAATTAGTGAGCGCGTAAACTTGAATGCTTTTTCATATTGGTCCCCTGTGAGAATCAAATCCAGAACCCGAGTGTAGAAGTCACCATGCTCCATCCAAGTGAGCTGCACAAGACCATTTACAGTTAGTTTCACATCTGCCCTGAAAAGCTAACTCCTAGCTTCCCACAAGCTAAATTGAATAACAGAATACTAAATCCATTTCCAACCAACCATTCTTGGATTTCTGGGAGCTTTCTATGATGTTAGCTAGCTAAAGAAACAAAAGGATTTAGGTGTTAGCAAATGTGTATGACCATAGGCTATTTACTCAGTTCACTTAATTTCAAACTTCTCACACAACTTGTAATTAGTGAACGTACTAAAATGGCTACCAATAATGCATATTAATCATGTCCAAGTAGGCTTGTTTATCACGAGCGCCAGTCTTGCACTGCTCATTGATAAATGCATGCACAATGTCATTAATATCTCATTCCCTGACACTTCTGAATGATGGGGAATAAGATAGAATGTCAGAGACGTGATGGGCATTCAGTCCATCCAATGAGCATGTGAAGATGTGACTTTTTCGCCAGACAGAGGTTCCAGGGAGACCAATACGAGCTTTTAGCTGACAGACTGGGCTGCACCGAATCAATGGATTACCCATTATGTCATATGCACAACCGCCAAATAAGAAAATATATAAGGCCCGGTACTGGTGAATCACTGTGTTTGGAAGAAAGGCATCTCTCCACCACACAGACTCAGCTAAAACTCAGTGGAACAGTGGTTCTACCCGCCAACCAGACCCAGCGACAACACAAATGGGAGGGCAGGTCTGTTCTGCATGTCCTAAGCCTGCTGTGTGACATATCCTGTTAAAGTGCTGACATGTCTACGATGAATGTTGATGGTGACGTGAGGAATGGTCTCCAGACACATAATCACAGAGAGACACAGTGAGTTCCAAATGGCACCCTATTATTCCCTATAGTCATAAGTATAGGCCCCTGGTCAAACGTAGTACATTATAAAGGGAATATGAGGCCATTTGTGAAGCAGCAATAAAGACCTAAAGGTTGTGGAGGAGACTCCTTCAATGTTTTAACGCAGTTAGCCCAACATAAAAAGGCTGGCATAGCGCACTCTTGCTGTCTCTTTATACCCATTTCAGTCTGTGTGCATGTATACATAGGTATTACTATACTGGTTGGAACCAAAATGTCCAGAAAGGGCAGTAAAACAAAGAAAATAGACATTGAGCCGGTCGACATGCAGAAAAAAAATATAATCCAACGGGTTGGGGGTAAATGTTACATTTGGGGATAGCTATAAAATTACAATTATTTTTAGGGGGGTTAAGGTTACAGAATAGTGTTGGGTCCTTTGATGGTAATTCCATCAAACAGAACTTTTTTGGAAGTAGGTACAGAGACTAAATTCTCTTGGCACAATTAGCAGTTTATTTCTTGCAAGGAGGGAGGTATCAAAGCTTACAGAGCTAACCGTGAGACATCCCTGGGGTCAGTTGGAAACATTCAATACTTATACAAGAATGGGTGGGGGTAAGAATCTGCATGGTCGTACTACAAAAACAACATATGTTCCTTACCTGACAAAAGGAATACGTTTACCTCTACACCTCATTCATCTTTTCCTACATTTACAACACAACCAACATTCTTCATTTTGTTATTCACAGGGACTCAGTACTATTTCATGAACTCAATACTTAAATCAGTAATTCCTTTACACATTTGTAGAACACAAAAACATATCAGTTCAGGAATTTCCATAACAGTCACCACAAGTATGGTAAAACATAAAATGTTTGTGTCTGTGTGTTTGTGTCACTCAATTAGCCCATCAGATGACATTGCCAGCCATAAAAGTTGTAGGCCCAATCAACTGGAAAATTCCACGCTGTTCATGACAGCATCATGGTGAGCAGGTTAACACACGTGAACACAGCCATGACTACTCTGACAGAAAAACGAGATGAAAGGGGTCCAACGTCTCTTCTTCACACGTTTCGGAAGACTAGGCAAAACGTGGCACCTTAATCCCTGTGTCGTGTACAAAAATATTGAACAGGGCGCCATTTGTGGTGTAGCCAGTTTGACAGAAACAGAGTACTGGTGTACACATGCATTCCAGGATGGTTGCTGGGTTAGGCTAGCAAGCTAGCTTATCCTTGTTATTTGTTGGGGGGAGTTTCTTTTCCAGAAACTCCAGGCAGTGTTCTTCTCACTACGTCTGCAGTTTGCCACTCCTCTGCGTGTTGGGCAGGGGGAGCCTGGTTAAGGGAGAGGCAGAGACAAAAGGGAGAAGGGTGGGGAGAGAGGAGACAGTCTAGGAGTGCCTACCACAATGTGACGAAACTTTGTTGCTCCTTGCTGAAACGTCCAGAATAGAACTAGAATGGATCTCAAGGCATAGCAAGCAGCACGGACAGAAGAAAACCTGTGTCAACAATATTTTTATGAAATGGTTGCTATTCACACAGGTATAGAAGTAACTGCACCACCTACACCCAAACCCCTGACCCAATAACCCTAGGCCAAAACCCCATACATTTGTTTTTACATTTAAGTCATTTAGCAGATGCTCTCTACCAGGGCAACCTAGAGTAGTGAGTGCTTAAATTTTTTATACTGGCCCCTTGTGGGAATTGAACCCACGACGGTGACGTTTCAAGCTACATGCTCTTACCAAGTGAGCTACGCCCTATCCCCAAAAATCCATCCAGTCGGCTGAGCATTAAAGCTCGCCCTAAGCTCCTAAGCCCCTCACCCCACCCCCAGGTCCCAACCCTTGCCCCACCCCTCCAACCCAGCCCCTACCTCAGCCCCAGTCTGACTTCATAGTATAAAATGGTGGCGTGGTCCTAAAAATAGGGACCAAAGCTGAACAGGCCCAAAGCACCGACCTTAAATACGACAACACGCTTGACGCTCCCATTTTTTAGCACTGCCTCAGCCCTCCACAAAGAATATCCCTGTGACACCATCCAACCCCAACCGCACCAGCCAACCATCCTGTATTTCCAAACCAGCCTATATGTCTGTAAAACCACCCAACCCAAACCCCACCCCCCTGTGGCTGTCCTGTCTGGCCCTTCTCCTCCAAACTAATATCCCTGGGACTGTGACACCATCCGTAAAGCCCCCCCCTCCTCCCCATCTCAGGACCATGTGACTGGCTGTGACAGGCTGTCCCGCAAACAGTCTCAGAGTCAGGGTCACCTCACCTCTCTCTTCCACCCATGTTGTGAAACCCTACTGAATGAGTATCGCTCTTACTCCAATATCATGCCATGTGTCCCCCCCCCCAAATGTGACCTACTGGATATCGCCCATTCAATAAGATTAAACTGCACAGAAATAGAATCAATAGAACGACAGTTCCCCATTCAAGTGGATGACTGGTCAGTTCTATTCATTGTGTTGCTATTGCATGTAATCCAATCCGATAGGCGATATCAAGTAGGTAAGTTCTGCAGAACAGGCACTTGGCTGTCCCAGTTATTTCACATAGCTATCCATCTTACACCCAAATAAAGCAACAGAGCTCTGTAACACAAACTGGACCGGACCACTCCTTAATATTGTCCTAGCAATGTAAAAGGTAAAGAAAATCAGTCTGGGTGCTGTATTTGTCATTGTTTAATATGGTTAGTTGACAAGCTGGCAAGGCTGAATGCAGGAACAGTAAGGTTCAGGCCTAGATCTAGTCTCACGTAGCCATACCTCCAAATGTCATTGTCATGCCGCCAATCAAGGTCTGGAAAACTTTGTATTAAGTCAAAACGGTGTAAATGGAACAACGCCTTCCAGTAGCAATATTTCCACAGGATCTTACACATTTATAAAACACACCTGGCAGAGAGTGGTCTTATATGCTGGTTTGCAACATTGCAGAAAATGGAATAAACCCTGAAGGAAAAACTGACAATTACCAAGACAATATTGGCCACAGCATATAATTTCTTGGCATCACCAATCACTGTGTACCTATTGACACCAACAAGTCACCCTGATAGATTCATCCCTACGTTTTGGCCAGGACATATGTACAGTGCCTTCGTAAAGTATTCAGACCCCTAAATTTTCTCCACATTTTCCTGTGTAACACACAATTGATCAAATCAATGTAATTGATCAAAACAAATGTTTGCCATGAATCTACAAACAATACCCCATAAAATCTACACCCGGATTTGGGGCAGTTCACCCATTCTCAAGAACCTTTCCAGCTCTGTCAGATTGGATGAGGAGCGTCGGTGAACTGTGATCTTCAGGTCTCCCCACGGATATTCAACACGGTTCATGTCCGGGCTTCGGGTGGGCCTCTCAAGGACATTCACAGACTCGTGCCTGAAGCCACTTTTGCTCTGACATGCTCAAGGAAGTGAGGGACCTTACATAGACACGCATGTGCCTTTCTACATCATGTCCAAATAATTGAAATTGACACAGATGGACTCCAAGTTCTAGAGACATCTCAAGGATGATCAAATGACACAGGATACATCTGAGCTCAATCTGGTGTGCCATGACAAAGGACCTCAATACATATGCAGCCTACATGAGATGTTTCAGTTTTGTAGTTTCAATAAATATGCACATACAGCTCTGGAAAAAATTATGAGACCACTCCTCAGCATCTCTACATGTATGGCAGCCATTCCATTCCAGTGTTGGTTAAATTCCAACACAGGCACACCTCATTTTACTTAATGAGGTACTGATTAGGTGATTACTTCAACCAAATCTAATTTAACAAGGAAAAGTATAAAAACCACTGCTGTGGTCATCACTATCCTCTTGCAATAGGATTCAGCTGGATGGCAAAAACAGTGCAAGTAGTACGTCAAAGGCAATTTGAATAAAAAAATAACTGTTCAGCATGACAAAAGAGTTGAAAAGAAAAGCTTTGAGTGAGAAAAAGAAGGGTTCAATTCTGGCTTTACTGGCAGAGGGATACAGTGAGTGTCAGGTTGCTTCCATCCTGAAAATTTCAAAGACAGCGGTTCATAATAACAAGGTCAAGCAACAGACATTGGGGACAACAAAGCTACAGACTGGCAGAGGGCAAAAACGACTGTCCACTGACCGAGATGACCGTCAACTAATTTGAATGTCACTCAACAACCGTAGGATGACATCAAGTGACCTACAAAAAGAATGGCAAACAGCAGCTGGGGTGAAGTCCACGGCGAGGACGGTTCGAAACAGGCTCCTAGGGGCAGGGCTGAAGTCGTGCAAAGCTAGAAAAAAGCCCTTCATCAATGAGAAGCAAAGAATAGCCAGGCTGAAGTTTGCAAAAGACCATAAGGATTGGAGCGTAGAGAAATGGAGTAAGGTCATCTTCTCTGAAGAGTCAAATTTTCAGCTTTGCCCAACACCTGGACGTCTAATGGTTAGACGGAGACCTGGAGAGGCCTACAAGCCAGTGTCTCGCACCCACTGTGAAATTTGGCGGAGGATCGGTGATGACCTGGGGATGCTTCAACAAGGCTGGAATCGGGCAGATTTGTCTTTGTGAAGGACGCATGAATCAAGCCAAGTACAAGGTTATCCTGGAAGAACACCTGCTTCCTTCTGCTCTGACAATCAGGGTCATTCCACCAAATATTGATTTCTGAACTCTTCCTAAGTTAAAACATTAGTATTTTGTTGTTGAAAAATGAATATGAATTTGTTTTCTTTGCATTATTTGAGGTCTGAAAACAATGCATTTTTTGGTTATTTTGACCAGTTGTGGTTTCTACAAATAAATATGCTAAATTACAATATTTTTATTTGGAATTTGGGTGTAATGTTGTCAGTAGTTTATAGATTAAAACAAAAATGTTCATTTTACTCAAACATATACCTATGAAAATTAAAACCAGAGAAACTGCTAATTTTGCAGTGGTCTCAATTTTTTCCAGAGCTATATATCTAAAATTGTGTTTTTGTGTTGTCGTTATTGGGTATTTGCCTGTAGATCGACTTAATGCATAATTAATTCATTTTTTTCTTCCATCTATCGCACAACAAAATGTGGAGAAAGCCAAGGGGTCTGAGTACTTTCCGAAGACACTGTACACACGATAGCTGCCTTTACCCCTTGTCACCACGTTAAACCAGTTTGAGCAAAGTTTGTCCTCCGTTGTTAATCATTGCCTACCGTCTGGCACACCCTGGCCAGAGCCACACACAGGCACCCAAGCACACGCATGGGCACACACGCCACTGTCTTATAAATAACAGGGCCTCTCCCTTCGCAGTGTTCATGGCTCACCAACAGGCCTGTTGAGGCTGCAGCCCTGCTCAGCTCAGTATGCTATAGACCCTATTTATACAGTAGATAACACCTTCAGAGCTGGCCTAATCCACACCATGGAAGTATTGTCTGGCTACCCAGGCTCCTTGCTGCAGCCATACGCTAAGCCACAACCACAGACATTAGTTGTGTGCATAGTCGAGAATTGACATCCCCCCTGTCCCTTTACCAAATTCAAACCCATGAGCAGGTCTGAAAACGATGGGTTGGGGCCAGAACACACGCAGGTAAAGAAGCAGCTGGAAAATACATAATTGACATTGATAGCATGATGATTGATAGAGATGATGCAAATGCTGACTTCTGTACTTTTTGTCAGTACGATAATAGATTAATAGGCTATACAATTATAATTGAATGCCTATTGTTATTGCCGTTGGGTGATAATGATTTTGTGAATGAAGTCTTGACACCTCCGACTGCCTCAGTAACTCAGAACGTGTAGGACGGGATTTCTGTAACAGGGTCTATCCCGAGCTCAGTGTTCTTCAACAGAATCTACCATTACCTAGCGTTGTAAAGTCAAAAATATATTGGTCACCAAAATATGGAGTTGGTCAGAGCAACTAATACCATTACTGCCGTTAGGCACAGTAGTATGTACTTCCCAAAAAGTTTTAAATAATGTGTACATTGTTCGCCTCCAATAAAAGCATTCCTTACTGCCATACACGTCAGCTGATCCAGCATTAGTACAGTGGCTAGCAACATAATTAACTGTATATGTATGACAATATTTAGAAATACATATCGTGAATAACGTCAGAAATGGCGATAATTACTCTGCAATTTGTGGGTAAAAAAAACATTTTTACATCATATTAACATTCGCAGATTGGCTAATGGTAACTGATACCGAGGTTCCAGAGCCAGAAGGAGAAACCGACATAAAAACCCCTAAAAACACAGGTACTGAGGCAACCGAGATATGGGTTTGCTCTTCTATCGTCCGTTAGGAAGGAATTATTGTCTTGTGTCCTCTGCCCCGCTATTACACCGGACTTCGTCGCAAGCCAGGTGCGTATACACTGTCCCTCAGCTCGAGGCAGTGCACCTGGCTCGTTCCCAGGGTTCGGAATGGTATGTGAGCGAGCTTTACTGTCTCTTTAAGAAACTAAGATGGTTTCCTCTAGATGCAGTTTCTGTGACTATTTCCTTCCTGCCTCGCTCACACAGACACTCAGTACACTTCAAAACTCGTATCCACAAGCACGTACAGTTATACAGAGAGCGGATGAGAGAGAGAGGGAGTCACAAGAATGATTGCATAGCTAAGCTAGCCGGTTCCAGTTTCCCCATCTGTATGCGCGTTAATTGTCAACGTTAACAGAAGAGAGTACAGTTAGCTATGTGGAAGGATTGAGGCAACATCACGGTCTCCGATAGATTTCTCAGTAGCCTGCGCCAGTCTCCTATAGTAACATGCTATATTATTGTCAGAATCGTTGCCCATATATTTAATGGAATACAACGCGAAATCCCTATACACCCACTGCCTTACCCCTTGTCACACACGTCAGTTTTGTTTAAACTGGCACATGTTGATGTGACAATGTCAACATTTAAAAATCGGACGACCGCAGTTTGCTAAACAGAGTAAAGTCAATAGTTAACAGACGGTCATGACTGGACTTACTTTCTTGCTTCGAGTCTCGGTGTGCATCTCGGTGGCTAGGGTGCAGCGCCGGTGAAGGGGTGGAGTAGAGGGGGGGTCGATCGGGTGGGGTAAATTTGAATAATAGTAATCTTGTTGGCAGTTTTCCACCTTAGGAATCAATTAGCTATTTGGGACAAAGTTGTATTGTTTGCCTCGTCCGTTATTATTTTAGATCATATCCACTGCGTCGTCTAGATATTTCCTTCCCCAGTCGCGTCTCTGTCGGTGTGTTGTTGCCGTGTTGCCTACTGGGTTGGGCTCTCGCTCTCTTCGTTTCTCCTCCGCCTCTCCCTGCTTGTGACCCCACCCTGCGTCCCCACCCCTCAACTCTGTCAATCAGAAATTGAGCAGCCAGCCGCAGAGAACGACCGACCCAACTATGCCCGAACACTACACACTGTAAATGTGCATGCATTTGCTTAATGTTCCATGTAGCTACTGTAAAGCAAATACATTGACACAATGTCAACGTAAGTATGACGTACAGTAAGTTGTACCGGATGTCAATCAGGCTAATGTAGTGACCGACCTCAATATTGCATTGCAGTCATTTACTAGCCTGGAACCTATTCAGTGTAGTCAAAGTAAGACCCAAAAATAAATGTATGTGTTTTTATTACATCCTGTCTATTATGTGCTAACGTTATGAGGGGGCTTCTCTACCACACCCTCATTCATGACGTAGGAAGGGTGTGGTACCTATGAAACAATATTTTCTTAAAGGTACAGGACACTAAATTATGACAATTATCACATACAGTATATTAGAAAGCAATGCTGTAGTATTGAAACAAATGAACATGGTGGACATGGACATCAGTTCTTAAACCAATATATACATTCTGGGTACACTTTCACTCTAGAATATATCCTCCAGGGGCTCCTGGTTGTTGCAGCAACTTGTGCGACTTACACGTGGTTAAGAGGGTCTCTTTTTGGCCTCCATCTCTTAGTGGTGGTGGGGGGGGGGGCATCTACGACTCAGGCGAGGTGGGCATCCACAAGCCAACCAAGGTTATTAGTGGAATGAGCAGGAATGCACAGGTGGACCTAAAACTCATAATCCTTAGTTGACTTCCCCTCTACTGCCGTAAGAATTTCTCACCCAATGGGTTGTGAGAGGAAGAGAAGACAAGGAGAGAGGACACTGAGTATGACGTTAAGAAAATGCCGATGTGTTCAAGTATAACCTGAAAACAAGTTTTATGCACTAAACCTAAACCCTCGCGGATGGCTTCTGTCCTCATAGTTTTCCACTTATCAATTTCCACTTCCATTATTAACCATTTCTACAAACATTCCGTTTGATCTGGAGAGTGAAACTGATCTATCACAATTTTCACTACATTTCCCATGTTTCCGTGCAGCGTCCCAAACTCCTTTCTACAACACGAAAACATGCGACGGTAAAAAAATAACCTAGCTCGCAAGTATTTGTATATAGGTTTATTGTGGTTTTATTTGACTGACTTTATCACTTTATTGTGTGTAAATATAACTGTTTAAATAATATTGTAACTAATAACTACGTTATTGTCGCAATAATTACAATGTATAGCTGAAATGCGATTTACTCGTTCGCTAACCTTAGCCAGCAAATGCAGTAGCACTGGTATATTTGGTTGCGGACGACAGTTGTAGATAAGGCTAAAAGAAGTTTTATAGAATGTTTATGAGACAAGTATGCTTTGTGCGTGCATGTGTGTGAGCCGTCACAGTGAAAATTGTCTTGCCTTTTATTTGTCGCTTTAACATGCTCCTATACACATGCCCTAATGCCTTTCCATAGAAATAGACCCATGTAACACCAGGCCCAACCACAACATCTTGAAATTTTAGGAGCACTTACGATGTATATCTTTTTTAAACACAGCTATGCACGTTTTTCCACTATCCTAACAGTAGGGTATAAGAAAATGCTTTAATTTCTTGTCAAAATCAACGTGTAGAATAATACCCATACCCACAAAGGATGATGTTACATTTCTTGTGTACCTTTTTTAGGATACCATACAGTATATACAAGGCACACCCATAATTAAGCTCCTGTACTTCCATTACTGTTTTGACTTCTGAAGACAGTTGTCTGAACCAGAGGTTATGTTAGTCAGAGCAAAGGTGGGGAATACTTATGCAATATGCAAATATCTATTACACACTCTTCATGTTATACATTGTATACATATGCAGTATAGAAACAGCAAAGTGTTACTTAGACCAAGAAAAATGCCTGGGTGCAAATACCTGGGTGTAAACAGCGTAACTGAATAAAAAAATAGTTAAATGTAATTTTTAAAACTTTTGAAACATGTATCACTACCAACTTGAAGGTACAACCTGTGTCTAAAACATATTACTCATTTAATATAATGTGGTTTGCATCATTGCCAGTAGTTGGGCAAACTTTCTCAACCCTTCTGTATCAATTATGTTTTCAGGCTCTGACCTTGAACCTGAAACTCTTAATGACCATGCTGTTGTGGAGAGATGTGGGACAATATTTGGCATACCAACATTTCAATAGAGCACCCACATGAAAAGATGAGACGGACAACACGTGCCCATTGGCTCGTGTGATGCATGTCTCATTCACCTGTTTTTTGGAGCCAAAATAATTGTGGTAGTTTTGGCATAGTTTTGGCAAAATCGTAATTTTGATCATAATTTGATTAATCGTGCAGCCCTTACCTTTATGACATATAGATGAGTGTTACCAGTCACATTGTGTGTCGTTGTGGTTGTCCCTGACGGACAGAGCCATTGGAAGCCTTTCAGCAAGGTTCCTGTCAGTAGATATCTTGATAAATGTACAAACATTTTTCTTCTTTCTAAAAGACTCCAACTCTAGTGAGGTGGTGCTTCCTGATTTGGCCCAGTCCCTCCCCCTCCCAGGGTTTTGAAAACATCATGTAAACTGACTAGGTACTGCTAGCTTGCTAACTTTAAACAACACAATGACTTGTCATCCTGATTTGAAGGATACATTCTTGGAAGAGATCATACGTGGTAATTGAACATTACATGTCAAAACCAGACCCTTAGGAATAAATGTGAATCACAGTCTTTAGGAATAACTAACATTAAACTGCTTTCTGTAACTTGGAAATTATCTGCCTGATTGTCACAGGTTTTCTTATTGGTATTTTCTCTTGCTCCTTGCTCTGTCTTTTGGCTGTCTCCTATTGCATGTCTTTTATTCATTTTTCAAGTTCCATGTGTATGTAACTACTCCATAGGTTTCTCTGTCTGCAAATGTATAACATGAAAATGATGTACCTACTGTTCATTTCAGTTACACAAATTTCCTGAGATATAGTTATCTGAAACATTGTAAAGGCCAGTGCAAAACAGAGTGAACAAAATGGTCAAAGGCTGAATCTTTAAAATGTTATACATTTATTTTGAGCCTTTAGATCCGACATTCAATTTTGGTTTAAGACGGAAAATATTTATTTTAAATATATCTGCATTTGTGCCTTAGTTTTGAAGTTGTAATTTAATCTGTGTGTAGTTTTTTTATATTCTGCAATAGTTCCAGGCAGCGCTTGACTTGGGCTAAAATAAGTGCAGGAACTGCCAAATCACACATTAGACTATGGTCATCAAAATGTATGTGTTAATAAGGCTTGTTCCAATAAAGCTTGCTCTTTTGCCTAAAAAAGGAACCGCAATGCTGTTTGCCTAAAATTGGAAGTACCGGAACTCTGTTCCGGACCGTTCCGGCTCAAGTCAAGCACTGGTTCCAGGGTGTAACAATACATGATGTGCACAATTGATTGAGTGGTGAATATTTTGCAATCCACTGTAAGCCTAAAACCTATTTTGCCAACACAGTCTTGTTGTTCAGTTGCTGTGCTGATCAATGGAAAGTTAATTACTTCTGATGAATTAAAATGTAGCTTAAAGATATTTTTTATTTATTTTTGCCATAAAGATTCAATAATAAAAATGTACAATAGGCCTAAGTATCTGCAACAGAACATCAATGTTCTTTAATAGCCTGTCAGAGCCCTCAACTCAAACCCATAGAAAGATTAGAGACCTATCCAAACAGACTTACTGCTGTAATCCAAGCAAAATGTACTTCCAAAAAGTGTTAGTTGTAGGGTGTGCACAGTTATGCAACCATTTGTTTTGTGTTTTTTCATTTTTTGGAGGGGGGGGGGAGAAATTATCCATTTGTTATTCACTTCACTTTGTTATTGTTGGTGACAGGATCTTAATAAAGTGGAACATAAGGTCTGTCATGATTTATCTTGATTTCAAGAAAAAAAGCTTTATTTTCAGGGTGTGTAGATGTTTGATATCCACTGTATATCTAAGAAATACAATCATCCTAATGATAAACAAACATTTTGTACACCAAGGGTGCTAAAACCTTTGTTAGCGTAGCAGTGCTGCTGTGGTAGTTGTTTTTGGCCAAAACCATTGTAGAAACATTATTTTAATAGGGTGGCACTAAATTCCATTATCCTCCTGAAGAGTATTAAAGTAGGATGTTTGAGTAGGTTTGAATTCTAAGCAACCTGTCTACATTCTTTCAGGTACAATAGACCAACATAGCTACTGTAGTAGGCCTGAACTGCTCTGGATAACTTTAGTAGACACTGCATGGACATCCTTTCTTTATAATCTTAAAACCAATCCATACATTTCATTCACTTAAAATTAATTTCATTATTTTTTTGATGGAATAAGTGTATGAGACCAATGTTAATTTTTTTTATACTGTGTGTGTTCCAGTATGACCCGTCATGCATGTGAGGATGGTCCAGTTTTGGAGGAACAGGAGACTGAGGGACAGAGACAGCTTCATTGCCTGCTCCTGCAGCAACTGGACACAGATGTTAACATAGACAGGTGAACCTTCAAGGACAAATCTACAATAGCAGCAACCGCACAGTTTACATACAACTGGCAAAACTTTTACTCTATTGGTTTTATATAGGGGCTTTCTGCCAACTGAAAGCTCATGTAGCTTTACCTAGTAAGTAACAGCATTCACCACCTCCTACTGCCACCGCCGTACTATTTACATATTCTCTTACTACACACTTAAAAGGAGGGCTGACGTCCCCCATTGCATTCCACTGCAGTTCAGCTAAGGATTGCTAGACAGCCAGTGAGTTATCCACATCAAGACACAAGTGGCTAGTTTAGACTCCTTTAGCAACATGAACTCATCAGCACATTGCAGAATTTGCCTTAAAGGTGCATTCTGGACACATGATCATCCATCAGAAATAATTTTTAGCTGAACTGTCTCACCTTGCAAACAAATTGTTGATTAACAAGACAAAACAAGTGTGACAACAGATTCTACCCTTGTAAAACAGAGAGCAGTGCATCCTTCCCAAATGACCTGGGGGGTATTCATCAAGGCAGATAAAGGAAAATCCAGGTTTGGCTAATCCAGGTTTGGCTAAAAGTCTGGCTAATTTAAGTTAGAGTTCCGTTCCATTACTGTAGCTTATAGGAGTCCCTGCTCAGTAACCAAGGTAACTTATACCTCTGAACTAGCCTGCTCCCTCGCAAGCTAACTGTCAAGCTTAATTTAGCTGTGTTTCAAAGAATGTCCAACTGGCGGAAACAGAATCCCAAAAGACCGTTCCATGTATTTTCTTGCTCACATCACTTTTGTCCTGTCTGTGTTCGGAAACATAAGTTCAGACTTTTTTCTGTCATTGTGACCAAGCATGAATTGACGTCTTTAATTTAGTTCCAAAGAACATATCAATAGAAATAAACAAGTTAAGAAAAGCATGTTTTACCATTTTCAGTGGCTTCAAAAGTCAATAGTTAATTGACATACAGTGCCTTGCGAAAGTATTCGGCCCCCTTGAACTTTTCGACCTTTTGCCACATTTCAGGCTTCAAACATAAAGATATAAAACTGTAATTTTTTGTGAAGAATCAACAACAAGTGGGACACAATTATGAAGTGGAACGAAATTTATTGGATATTTCAAACTTTTTTAACAAAAAAAAAACTGAAAAATTGGGCGTGCAAAATTATTCAGCCCCCTTAAGTTAATACTTTGTAGCGCCACCTTTTGCTGCGATTACAGCTGTAAGTCGCTTGGGGTATGTCTTTATCAGTTTTGCACATCGAGAGACTGAAATTTTTGCCCATTCCTCCTTGCAAAACAGCTCGAGCTCAGTGAGGTTGGATGGAGAGCGTTTGTGAACAGCAGCTTTCAGTTCTTTCCACAGATTCTCGATTGGATTCAGGTCTGGACTTTGACTTGGCCATTCTAACACCTGGATATGTTTATTTGTGAACCATTCCATTGTAGATTTTGCTTTATGTTTTGGATCATTGTCTTGTTGGAAGACAAATCTCCGTCCCAGTCTCAGGTCTTTTGCAGACTCCATCAGGTTTTCTTCCAGAATG
>JACXGI010017400.1:0-14589 GCA_016801175.1 Esox masquinongy
TGGTTTAAAAACCCAGTCAGTTGGTTCTCCCAGAGAGACTCTTTTGATTTACCCCACATGGACATAGACACTCTTGAGATACATACCTTTTTTGATAGACAGACACTTTGTTCATACATACATCACTTAGTTTAGCACATACATCTCACTTTGTCCTGTTTCATGTGAGTATGTATTGCTGTGGTGTTTTGTTTGGTGTCGTCTAGTCAATTGTTTGCTGTGTGCTGTTTAGTCCTTGTTCGACCTGTGTGTTTTTGTTTATCCCTGTGTCCCTGGGAAAAGTTTTTTTTGTTAGCAAGTCGCCCTTGGGCATACACAACCCGTAGGAAAACTTCGTCTAAAAACACTAGTTAGAACTGAGCAGACCACCCACTGTATTTTTGTATTGGTTAGTAGTCAGCTAAACGGTTCTTGAGGCAGGCAAGTTCAGTTTAGGGGTGTTTTGACTATATTATTTCATTTCTTGGGTTCAGCTCAGCCCCTTTTCCCTATCCCCTTTACCGTGTGTTTATAATAAACGTTTTATGTTTGACGGTAGCTTTGGTTGTCTGTGTCGTTTGTTCTCACTGTTCCTGTACACTACACCACTTTGCATGAGTTTTATGTTACAGGTCTCTGTACCATCCACCCTAGACTGCTAGAGCCACAGGGTTCGTAACATAACGTGGGGTCTCGTCCGGGATCTCTCATTGATATCCATGCCACTCATGCACCTTGGTTTAAGTGTCTAGTTCAGTGTTGAACTGTGCAGCTGTGATTGTGTAATCGGCTGGTGTAGTGTTCGGTATTTGTTGGCTTGTGTTGCTTGCTTACGATGGCTACCTTTGATTTGGATGCCTTTTTGACTAACCCCACATGGGAGGATTTTGATAGATGCCGTAAAGTGGATTTACTGGCTTTGGCTGACCATTTTTCTTTACCCATACCGAAGAGTTTAGTTAAAGCGGAGGTCAGAAAACTTGTTAGATATTTTGTTGGAGGAGAAGGTGCTTGTGTTGCCGCTGCCTGAGCCTGCTGTGCCTGTTTGGGATGTGGCTACTGGTCCTGTAAGCCCATCCATGTCTGAGGACGAGGGCGAGGCCAAGGCTCCAGCCACACTGCCCCGTTTTGAGCCACTCTCCCAGCTGTCAGACAGTGATGCCAGAAGGGATGTCCGTTCAACACGGCTCCAAGTGGAGGAGGAAGAGAGAGCACAGATCAGGAGAGAAACTCTTCAGTTGGAGATGTGTAAACTCGAGGTAGAACGGGAGTCGTGCAGACTCGAGGCAGTGCAGGAAACACGTAGACTTGATCAAGAGCTGGAGATGCGTAAGCTTGATCAAGAATTGCGTAAGATGGAACTGGAGGCAGAGACAGCGAGGTTAGCCTCTGCTCGTGCTGTGCCTGCTAGTGAGCCATCCTCACCAGCGGGGTCTTCTACTACTTTTGATATCAGCAGACAGATCGCCTTGGTACCAGTGTTCAGAGAGTCAGAGGTTGACTCTTATTTTAGTGTGTTTGAGTGTATAGCGGTGGCACTGAAATGGGCTGAAGAGGTATGGTGCTTACTGCTCCGGTGTAAATTGACAGGAAAAGCCCAAAAGGTTTTGTCAGCGCTACCTCTTCAAGACAGTTTGAATTATGACGTGGTCAAAACCACTGTTCTTCGTGCCTACGAGTGTGTTCCTGAGGCATATCGACAGAAATTTAGGTCCCATAAAAATTCATCTACCCAGACTTACGTGGAGTTTGCTAGAGACAAGGGAAATCTGTTTGACAAATGGCTCACTGCTTGTAAGGTGACTGATTTTAATTCTCTTCGGGAGTTACTCTTGTTGGATGAGTTTAAGAATTGCTTATCCGAACGCATTGTTGTTTACCTAAACGAACAGAAAGTGCACTCAATGTCGGAAGCGTCTGTATTGGCAGACAAATTTGTGTTGACACACAAGCGTTTTCTCGGCTCGTACGGAGTGTAGGGCTGTGGAGCCACCGGCTCCTAGCCCTAGTCGACCAACAGTACATCAAACTCGACCGAAAGACGTACGTCAATGCTTTTATTGTCATCAGCCAGGACATATGGTTTATGAGTGCTTCCTGCTGAAACGCAAACAAGGGACGCCTCTGCGCGCTATGCCGCCAACAGGTGTTGGGCTAATTCGTACTGTTGTTAGGTCAGAGAAACGACAGGTGCCTCATGGCAAATGTGGCTTGAAGGTCCCAGTCTCAGATCGCAGTTATGAACCGTTCATATTTGAGGGATTTGTGTCCCTATCAGGTAACGATGCGTCTCAGTGTCCGGTTAGGATCCTTAGAGATACTGGTGCGGCGCAGTCATTCATCCTATTTGACGTGTTGCCCTTCTCCGAAAATACATACTGTGGATCCAGTGTGTTAGTCCAGGGAATTGAAATGGGAATTGTCCCAGTGCCATTGCACTTTGTGAACGTACACTCTGAGCTAGTCAGTGGATTGTTCAGAGTTGGAGTACATCTTTTGTTGCCCATAAGAGGTGAGGTTTGTAATGGGCAACTATATTGCCGGTGAAAAGGTAATACCCATATTGGAGATGTTGGATAAAAGTGACCAGTCTCTTTCGGAGGAGCTGGCACAGAGTTATCCACGTGTTCTTCGCTTGTGCTGTCACACGTGCTCAGGCACGTAGAATGGGTGATGTGATAGAATTGTCAAACACTTTTCTATCTAGAGAGTTTGACCAAGAGGATAGCTTGTGTGCTACCTCTGGTGAACTGGTGGGGTCTGAAAAACAGCCCAGGATCAGGAAGAAGAATGTGGACAGTGTTGCTGACGCAATACAGTTACCAGTACCTCATGAGCAGCTGGTTGCTAACCAAAAGGGTGACAAAAGCCTTGCTAAATGTTTTTCTAGTGTTGTCTCAGTGAAGGAGCTTATGAAGAAAAACATGGCATACTTCGTTGATGGTAATCTCATGTGCAAACGGACATCCCGTGGTGACGCCGGTGGAGATTGGAATGCTATTTACTAGATAGTGGTTCCTACAGCCTTTCGACAAACTGTTTTATCCCTTGCTCATGATCACCAGCGGTCCGGTCATTTGGGAGTCACCAAGACTTATGATCGAGTGCTGCGACATTTCTTTTGGCCCGGTTTAAAACAGGATGTGGCTCAGTACTGTCGGACATGCCACACCTGTCAGGTAACTGGAAAACCAAACCAGGTTATTCCTCCTGCTCCTCTTTGTCCCATACCCGCCATAGGCGAACCCTTCGAACATGTGGTTGTGGATTGTGTTGGACTATTCCCGAAAACAAAAACTGGTAAAGTGTGGCCAGAGGGAGCAGACTCACTACTACAACACCAGTTTCAACACAAAGACTGGAGTTTGCCACTCAAGCCACCCTTGACTCCCATACGGACATTGAAACATATGCTTCCTCCGTTCTGGATTACATCAACACATGCACCAACGATGTCACCACCCATAAACTAATAAACCCCAACCAGAAGCCTTGGATGGACAGTGAAGTCCAACAACTGTTAAAGGCATGGGACGCTGCAATCAGATCCGGTGATGCGGAGGCCTACATCTCATCCAGGGCCAACCTGCAAAGGGGCATCAAGATGGCTAAAAATGACCACAAACTGCGCCTTGAGGAGCACTTCAACAACAACTCCGAACCCCGACACATGTGGCAGGGCATCCAAGCCAACACAGCTTACTTGCCAAATAACCCCACCGCCACAGCCAGCGACGTCTCCATCACCGACGAGTTGAACAGGTTCTATGCTCGCTTCGACAGGGACAACAAAGAGCCAGCCATTAAAGCTGAACTCCACCTGGACGCACCCAAACCCCAGCCTATCCACAGCAGAAGTGTTGTCTGGACTGAGCAGGGTGAAAGCACGCAAGGCTGCTGGTCCTGATGTCATCCCCGGGCGTGTGCTCAGACCATGTGCTGGGCAGCTGGCCAAGGTCTTCACTGACATTTTCAACATGTCACTAGCCCAGGCGGTTGTCCCAACGTGCTTCAAGAACGCAACCATTGTGCCAGTACCGAAGCAGTCGTTTGTGTCTAGCCTGAATGACTTTCGACCTGTCGCACTCACCCCCACGATCATGAAGTACTTCGATAGACTAGTTCTGGCCCACCTCAAGTCCTGCCTCCCACCAACACTGGATCCCTACCAGTTTGCCTACTGGTCAAACAGGTCTACAAAGGATGCCATCTCCACAGCTTTACACTCTGCCCTGACTCACCTGGACAAAACCAACACCTGTGTGAGGATGCTATTCATAGACTTTAGCTCAGCATTCAACACGGTCATCCCCTTTAGGCTGGTTAACAAACTCCATGACCTGGGAATCAGATCCTCTCTCTGCAACTGGACTCTGGACTTCTTAACCAACAGACCCTAGTCCGTCAGGTCAGACACCTTCACCTCCTCCACCCTGATACTGAACACTGGTGTTCCACAAGGCTGTGTGCTGAGCCCCCTCCTGTACTCCTTCACCCACGACTGTGTTCCTGCACACAGTTCCAACACCATCGTCAAGTTTGCAGACGACGCCGCGGTGGTAGGCCTGATAAGTGACCATGATGAGTCACCTAAAGGGAGGAGGTCAAGCGCCTGGCGGCATGGTGCGCTGACAACAACCTGGCCATCAATGCAAAAAAAAAAAACCAAGGAGCTCACTGTGGATTACAGGAAATCTAAAGGCTGCAGTCACGCCCCAGTTCTCATCGATGGCACTGAGGTGTAGCGTGTGTCCAGCTTCAAATTCCTGGGAGTCCACATCTCTGAGGACCTCTCCTGGTCCTTCAACACCTCAGCCCTGGTCAAAAAGGCGTGGCAGTGCCTGTACTTCTTGAGGAGCCTGAAGAAGGCCCGTCTGTCTTCCAAGATCCTTCCAAGAACTTTTACCGCTGCACAATCGAGAGTATTCTGACTAACTGTGCCCCAGTGTGGTTTGGTGGTTGCTTTTAGCCGACCGGAAGGCCCTGCAACTGGGCATCACATCACGGGTACCCAGCTTCCAGCCATCATAGACCTCCAGCGCAAGCGGTGTCTCCGCAGGGCGCGCGGCATCACCAGGGACCCTTCACATCCATCCCACAAACAGTTTGCCCTCCCATCAGGCAGGTGGTACAGGTCTCACCGTTCTCACACCATCAGGCTCAGGAACAATTTCTTTCCATCTTCTGTAACCCTACTGAACTCTGTACCCATCACTAACCATACCCACCCTTTGTACTACTGGACTCTGTCACTGCCTTACAAAGTCTGATATGGAAGTTTTCAGTTGTCTACAGGTACGTGTCATTGCTGCTATTCCTGTATTTCATCTGCACATGCCAAATTGCACCTTAAAATTGCCTTCACTGCACATTTGGAACTGCCACTGTACTTGCATTTTCAATTGTTACATACATGTCTACCTCAGGAACCTCATTGCTGCTATCCCTGCATTTCAGTTGCATATGCTACCCTACTGCTTCAATTTGCCTCAATTGCAAATTCAGAATGCCATTGTTTTTTTTTAGAATTGCCACTTGTACCCGCACAACAATTTATCCCACTTGTACATAAATGATACTTGTAAATGTTCTGCCCTCCTCTATTTGCTTCCATTGCACATTGAGAATTGCCATATGTAATGCATTTGCATTAATTACACATCTATACATTCCACCTGTACATACATATACTTAATACTTTCTGCACTCTTCTATTTGCACTTCTGGTTAGATGCAAACTGCATCTCGTTGTACTGTACTTGTACTAGGTCAATGACAAAGTTTAATCTAATCTAATCAGGAAAGGAATTATCTCTTCATAGCCCATATAAAAAAATGTTTTCCAGTGGATTTGTTACAACGCCGTACATTATTAATTGCAGTTGGAATTGAAAAGTCATCTTACCAGACAACAAATAATAACGGTTTGGGATGATAAGTTATTCCAATACAGTGTGTTCTCACAGTGTAAACAGTATTCATAAATATCCTAGTTGCATTGTTGGTGGCAGGACGTGGAGCCTAGGGTTCAGCACAGCTAGAGACAATTTCAGAATTAAACAAGTTGCAGTTTCAGACACATAAAAATAAGTTAAATGTAGATTGTAGCTGTTTCAAAAACACTGCTTGGCTATTGGCATTTATACTTTAGGAAGGTGGGGCTGAACAGCCCAAAATGTGTTAACGTCACCCTGCATGGAGTGTCAATGTCTGGCAGAGTAACGTGTGCTACTGAAGGTAGCAGTAGAGACGGAGCCACTTCGCTAGCTTACACCGGATTAAAAGCTCTATCTGAGGACATTCTCTCCAGACCTTTAGTGGGTTTCTCAGTGAGAACAGGCCCTTAGGTCTTTAGCCCAGCTAGACACAAACAGAAAGCCAGTGAGTGGCTGGTAAAGCACAGCTTCTCTCCACAGTGTTGTCAACTAAGTCCCAGTGAGAAGACGAGGAGGAAGGAGTGGAAGGAGAGGAGACCAACCTGCAGAGAGGACATGCTGGACATGCTGGAGGCCTGCAGAGCCTGCTGCAGTGCCTGGCTGAAAAGGTCATTGCTGACGGGAGTCCCGGCTGGCATGGGAGGCCCTCCAGAGGGCGGGTCCTGCTGAAACACAGCACCACATGGTCAGAGCGGCCCGTGTAATCTCAGAGTCCCTGGTAGATATGACGTGCAGGTGTACTGAGGTTAATGGGCCATGTGTTACCTGGGCCCCAGCAGTGGGGGTGACAGCGCTGCTCTCAGGGGTACTAGCCAGGGCCAGGGCGGTGGCCAGCTCGCTCTGGGTTATGGGTCGGGGGCCTGTAGCTCCACTATGCCCAAGGGACACCGGACGCATTCCTGCGGGACCTCCAGCTCGGTTGGACGGGCCTGCCTGGTTGCCCTAGTTATACAAACACAACGTGGATGCTAGCTGCGCTCCATCCGTGTATTTACATTTGAAATCTCAATTAACATCCAAATAGAGGCAACTCACTGACTGAAAGTCGTCATCATCGTCAGACATGCCCTCAAACATGAACCCTCCTGCAGGAAGAAGAGAGAACGGCACTCATCATCCCACTATGTTTTGGTAAGTGACAGGCAGATGCGGAAACCTCTGGGTTTTGTTCAGTTAGGACGACACATTTTGAAATGGGGAGGAGGCAGTACCTGTATAGTGCTAAATAACAAGACCAATGTTTTTTCACCATTGTAAAACATGGTGCTACGGTCTGCCCTATTGAACAGTGCCCTGTAGTGTTCTTCAATGTGATGCTGGTCTGGTTCCCAGACACTTCCACCCAAATGCCTGATGGTGTGGTGGAGCACTGTGTTAAACTTTTCTGTAGTCTATAAATAGGAGCTGTGCTATGTTCAGGTCACTTGGAGGAAGGCAATAGTTTTGCATTGAAATATCAATCACCTGTTCAACCAGAGTACAAACAAATTTGAATTCTGCCTTTTTTGTGCAGAGCTTCTGATGGGCCTTGAATGCGTGGCAGTCTTTCTCAGGGCAATGCTGACCTGGCATGTCACCGTAGGAGCCGGAGGAGATGTTGCGGGAGGAGCCGGCGCTGGATGGGACAGGAATGCTGCCAGCCACTGAGTGGAACACCAGGATAATGGCATTGACCAGTGCCGGATGAGAACTGATCAACCTAGGAGGCAAAAGAAAAAAAAAAAGGTCTGTTGTATTTTGAATCCCTACGTCACGAATCCAAAGTAAAGTATATATAATATGTCATTCAATATGATTTCAATTACTTTCTCACAGTATTTCGATTTCAATAAAACCTTTCATACATGCTTCCCCATTATGGAAGTGTTTAGAAAATAACTGAGGTGGAGGTGCTCAAAGTTTACTAATGTTGCATCTCCCAACCTCCCATGAGTTGTCCAGCTTGGGCTTGATAAACATTTCGATCTGTGATTTGAAAGTGAATGGCATGTCAAATATATTATTTATATTTATGAATTCAGTGACTTTCCAATAGAAGATAAACAGTTTAGTTCCCAGTAAAAATCTGATGTCTGAACCTCCAAACATCTTTGTGGTATCATTTGAAAGTTGACATATAATCAGGGTTCCCATTCTAAGTCAATTGTCAAATTCCCTGACTTTTCCCTGACTTTCAATGACTAACAAGTCAGTTAGTTAGTCAATTTCCATGAATTTCCATGACCTATTATGAATGGAAAAACAAGCAGCCTTTGTGCACCAGCCCCCAGTATTTTAAACCCATCAAAGTGCGAGCTGTATTTACTAGTTCACAGGCGTTTTCAGTACAAAACTAAGTTTTCATTGCTTAAGCATACACCGATCAGCCATAACATTATGACCACTGACAGGTGAAGTGAATAACACTGATAATCTCGTTATCATGGCACCTGTCAGTGGGTGGGAAATATTAGGCAGCAAGTGAACATTCTGTCCTCAAAGTTGATGTGTTAGAAGCAAGAAAAATGGGAAGCGTAAGGATCTGAGCAACTTTGACAAGGGCCAAATTGTGATGGCTAGACGACTGGGTCAGAACATCTCCAAAACTGTGGGGTGTTCCCAGTCTGCAGTGGTCCAAGGAAGGAAAAGTGGCGAACCGGCGACAGGCTCACTGATGCATGTGGGGAGCGAAGGCTGGCCCGTGTGGTCCGATCCAACAGACGTGTGACTGCAGCTCAGTATGCTGAAAAAGTTAATGCTGGTACTGATAAAAAGATGTGAGAACACAGTGGATCGCAGTTTGTTGCGTATGTGCCTACAATGGGCACGTGAGCATCAGAACTGGACCATGGAGCAATGGAAGAAGGTGGTCTGATGAAGCACGTTTCCTTTTACATCACGTGGTTGGCCGGGTGCGTGTGCATCGCTTACCTGAAAAACACATGGCACCAGGATGCGCTATGGGAAGAAGGCAAGCCGGCGGAGTCAGTGTGATGCTTTGGGCAATGTTCTGCTGGGAAACCTTGGGTCCTGCCATTCATGTGGATGTTACTTTGACACATACCACCTACCTAAGCATTGTTGCAGACCATCTGTTTGTGTGGCTGCGAAGTGCTCCCTCTCCCATATTTGATATAGTTTTACAAACTTTACATTTAACTTTGATGTCATCTACTTTTAACCCCAGTCTTTGAAGTCATCATTATGTAGCCAAAGCTCTTGAAATGTACATTTTCCTGGCACGTTTGCCTTTGTTAGCAGG
Source organism: Esox masquinongy (assembly GCA_016801175.1). Taxonomy (NCBI): domain Eukaryota; kingdom Metazoa; phylum Chordata; class Actinopteri; order Esociformes; family Esocidae; genus Esox; species Esox masquinongy. The sequence continues at coordinate 9,157 of JACXGI010017400.1, forward strand.
TACCGAAGACCGCATATCTTGACTGAAGTGATTGCCATTTGACGAGCGGGAAGAGGATAAATGGACGCTAAACAATTAAGTAGCCTAACCATAATACGCAATACAGGAAATGCGTGAAATAACCCGATAAAGAATAATACCGCATGGAAAATACATTTTGATAAATGACAACTAAAATTTAAACATGCTACAAAATTCCCTAATATTTCATGACTTGGACTAAAAAATTATAAAATCCCCTGACTTTCCATGTCTGGAATATACTTATTAAAATCCCACGATATTCCAGAAATTCCATGACCAATGGGAACCGTGTATAATACATATAACTTTATTCACATTTTGGTATATTTATGAGCCAAAAAATGACACCCACCCTGCTTCTCAACTGATTGAAAGAACAACCCAAACACCCACAATGGTGTAAAATAGGGTTACAACATACAGCTCCGGAAAAAAATTAAGAGACCACTGCACCTTTTTCTTTCCTTTCCAAAAAAGCTGAAAAGGAAAGTTTTGAGTGAGGAACAAAAGGGTTAAAATTAAGAGTGGTGGTCTCTTAATTTTAACCCTTTTGTTCATCACTCAAAACCTTCATTTTCGACTTTTTTGGAAAGGAAAGAAAAAGGTGCAGTGGTATCTTAATTTTTTCCAGAGCTGTATATAAATACAAAACATTCACGTTACCACAGAGACAATGTAGAGATACACAATCTACACTACGTATAAATTAGTGTACTGTTTGTATTGTTGCATGTATTTACATGTACTGTTTGAATTGTTGAATGTATTTAGTTGCATTTAGTTATACTGTTTGAATTGTTGAATGTATTTAGTTGTACTGTTTGAATTGTAGAATGTATTTAGCTGTAATGTTTGAATTGTAGAATGTATTAAGTTGTACTGTTTGTATTATATCATGCATTTAGTTGTATTGTAGTATACATTTAGTTGTATTGACATTTATTTTAAAGGTTGTCTAAGATTTTTGTTGACCCCAGGAAATATAGTCACGTTCTGACTAAAGCCTATGGGGATCTGAATAAAAATAAAAAAGCTTTTAAATAAATGCATTAATAAAAAATACAGTTTGACCACCATGACTATAAGCCATCCAAAGGAATCAGTCTAAAGTGACACAACAGTCAATCAGCACAGACTAACAATACTTACACATCCAGCATATTAGGGTCCGTGAACAGCACAAATAGATCTTTGTCCTGGAGCACTCCTGCCAGGGTGAGAAGAGCACCGTTAGAAACAACCTCCTATGTGAGATGGTCAGGCTGATGGTGAATCACAACGGGCAGAGCTCATTGGTACTTGCCTAGTGCCACCGGGTCAGACCTCAGTCCAGGCGTGGCCACAATGATCTGGTCTAGAGACTCCTTATTAGTCACCATCTTAAACACCTGGAGAAGCACGTTGGGTTTTCATTACAGTAAAATGACTGATATCATGGGAATCCTGATGAAGGCATTACACTTATTACCAAGTCTCTGTAAACGGCGTTGGAGTGCAGGCCTGCTTGAAGCACACGGAAGTCCCTGGCTGCAGTTGCCCTGTTCACTGGCTCTGTGAGGACAAGGGAGAGACATCGCTATCGTTCTTTATAGAACTTATACATGGCATTGTCTAGTAACGTTGCGCTTTTAGGAGGATTAGAATTAGACCCTTAAACGAACATGGCCCCTGCGCCATAAGCATTTGTAGGGAAGCGTGTGATCAGTATGGTAATAGCTCCACCGTGCCCACAAGCCTAAGTGGGTGTTTAACCAATCAAATCCTCTCAGATCTCCACCAGTCCATTTGGGATTTAACATTAACCAAACCTACCTGGCCTGATTTCTGGTTCTGGCCATGACTTCTTGAGGATGTGTAGGGTGGATCCAGGCTGGATCCCACAGGAGTCTAAAGTCAAGTCGTCGTTTAACTTTCGCCCACAGTGTATCAGCTCTTTAATACCACAGAAGAAACCATTGTTAAACACAAACCATGAATAGTAGGGTTAGACCCAGTTCTGTGCAATGGCGAATGGTGTGGTCCATTAATGTGAATAGGAGGATACTTCATTGTTTAAATCTCAATTTGATGATCTGAAATGCATTTACTTCCAAGCAGATTACAATGACCTTAACAGCAAACAAAATTGTCATGCTAAACACCACATTTCTCCCATTAAATTCTCTTGTCTACATTCAATCAGCACTTGGCAGCTGATACTGACCAAGCCAAATAAAATATTGCAAGACCAATAGGCATGCTTACACATCTATAAAAAAATATATATATTTTGTTCATAGTGGAAAAAATGTGACAATGCCCTGTGTTTGAGATTTTAAGCACCTTGTGGAAAAATGTGTTAAAGCCATGTAAATTCCAAACTCTTCCCTGTTGCACAACGTCAGCAAAGCAGTGGCATCCATGCTCAACACTCTTTTTTTTTTTTTAACTTCTACCCCATTTTTTCTCCATACTTTTGTGATATACACTTCAATACTAAGGCCTTGTTTCATCAAAGCAACTACTGGCACACTTGACCAGTCAATGTCAACACATGTCGGCAAACACGCACTGTGTTGCGTTTACTTATGGGACAACTGGGTGATGAGACGTAGCCTGCCGTGCTAAAGAAACACTCCTTTAATAGTCACAAGTGTGCATCTCGCACAGAAGGAAGGGTGTCATAGTGAGTTTATAACCAGATGAGAAGTGGGAATTTACAATATGACTGGAAAATATCATCTGACTCAATATCAAATGACTCAAATTTCAATGACTGGCCCTTCAACTGTAAGTTATTAGTGGAACATTTTTCTATCATTCTGAGGTCCCACTTCTGCCAGACAAAGAACTCTGACATCACTACTAGGGAACTGACTGCTATTACAGCATCTTCTGCAGTTAAATGCTAAAAACGAACATATGAGAGTCCACCATAAAAAAAATCTGTCACAGCAGACAATTTCCAGAAACACTGAATGCTGAACACTGTGAATGGCATTTAATTCTCCAGCTTTACTGAAATGTGACCCTTACCCCTAAATTGCTCTGAATATGAGATTCTGCTAAATGACAAAGCTGTACAATTACGACATGTACCGAATTCTTACATCAATAAATTAAGAGACTGGGTAAGTTAGTATACATGTTTACTGGAACAACGCAAACCTATGTGTTCGGGATCCGGTAGGGAATCAGGGAGCTGTGCTGACATAAGCTGTTTCAAGGTAGATATTCTGTAGCCACCAGGACATACGTCTCCAGGCATGGTCTCAGGGAAATGGAAGATGGATTTGGGCTGATTCACAGGCTTCAATGAAAGGTGCCACTCCGACATCATCTGTTGTGAAAAACAAAGGAACATGTTTAAAAAAACAATCTACGTACAGTACTGTACTTCACTAAGGGAAGTCATCAGCGTATTGACCCATTTTTCTCTAGCCACAATTTAAAAAGTATATTTCTAATCTGTAAATGCACAAACAGCAACAACGTTTCCAACAACAGCTAACTATTCGCTGCTTGCTGATGTCGTTACTAGCTAGCTAGCTATAGCAGTTAGCTAATCAATTTAATGTTACGTGGTATAGCTAATAGGACACAAATGGTAACCATTTTAGCGTTCCGTTAAATAAAAAAACTAAATGTGTGTGACAAAAATATGTTAACACATAAATGAAACATGAAACCCAGCACTGCAGACTCACCATTGGTTTTGTTGTTGACACGATCTGTTTCCGTGTTCAGTCACATGGTTCACAAGTCTGACCAAAACCAAAGCAAAGAAAATACGTACGGCGACATGGACTGTTCTTTACTTAGTTCCGCTAACTACACAAATCAACATGAATGGACATCAAACTCACATGGCAGAGCTTACTCATCAATAAACTGAACAAGCTTTACCCAATGAGTTTAATGTCCATTCATGCTGATTTACTTATCTGTTTATGTACGTCTGTCCTACAAAGGAGTATTGAAATATGTTAACTTCATTGATTCAACTCCAGACTTGATTACGTTTGGATTGAAAATATTTAGACATGTCAGCAAGTTGTCATAAACAAAATTAGCTGGCAGGTAAGTGTCTATTTGCTCCTAAAATATTTATGTCCACAAACTGCGTCCCAGCTGGTGTTTTATTAACTAGCTGCAGTTTTATTAATTAGCTCCAGTCCAAGGAGGACATTTGTAACGTGTTACTGTAAGTAGCCTATAATGAAATAAAACAATGAGTGTAATGTCACACTTTTGTTAAATATGGCTTTAGGTAGCACCAACTGTGAGTGCCACACTTGTGGGTTAAAAAAACTGGCCATTCTTAAACATTTTAAAACTAGATCAAAGTATGTGGAAATATTAATTGACCCATACATTTTTTATTTTATTTATTTTGATAGATCAGACAAAAAAATGTTAGCCCCTCTGTTCAAAATCCGTATGCTTGGCCTTTAAGTCTGTTTACCACCTCTGTACTTAGCTTATGATATTAAAAGTCTAGCATATGATATTAGCTAACGTTTATTTGCGGAAGGTACTGAGTTAATTACATGGAATCAGGTTAGGGATCGGCATAAATGTTTCTGTCTACAAAGGCATGTGATTTATCTCTGAAAATGATAGACAACTCTTTCCTTAGGGGCACTACATGGGGAAAAACAGTTTTTAACAACTTTGTTGATAGCGAGGAAAAAATGCCAACTCCCAGATGGAATGTAGGGGCCATAGAGATTAATAACATGCCTCTGTAGACAGAAACATGTTTTTGCCTAGCCCTTTTTGATATAATTAACTTTTCTGTCAGGCAATAGAAACTTCTGCATCTAAGTGTTAGATAATATCTAGTTGTACTTTATTTGTGAAGTATTTACATGTAGATCTGAATGATGTCATGCACTAAGGTACCAGCTTGACCTGGTCTTGGTACCAGCTTGACCGTACAACACAGCTTCATCCTGCACAATGAAATTCTTGTGACATGGCACCTGACAACTACGTATTGAGAGTTATTAAGAAGAAGAATATATAAGCAAAATACAGCCAAACAAAAATAAATAAATAAATAAAGCAGAAATATACATTACACTGTACACTAGCAGCAGTTTAAAGAAAAGAGTACTGTATACTAGCAGCAATATTGGTAGTATTACTGAACATTTAGATATGGCAAGTATGGCAGTAATATACAGGTGCTGGTCATATAATTAGAATATCATCAAAAAGTTGATTTGTTTCAGTAATTCCATTCAAAAAGTGAAACTTGGATATTATATTCATTCATTACACACAGACTGATATATTTCAAATGTTTATTTCTTTTAAGTGTGATGATTATAACTGACAACTAATGAAAATCCCAAATTCAGTATCTCAGAAAATTAGAATATTACTTAAGACTAATACTAAAAAAGGATTTTTAGAAATGTTGGC
>JACXGI010017401.1:0-14587 GCA_016801175.1 Esox masquinongy
GCACTTATGCTGTACACAACTGGAATAAACTACCAGAAGATCTTAGACGTGCCCCAAACGTATCCATTTTTAAATCCAGGTTAAAAACACTACTCTTTTCACGTGCCTACGACTGAGCACTTAAACTTAACCACACTGTTTAGCCTTATAGCTTCCTATGTTTTTATCCCATTTCTAATCTTTTTTTTTTAATCTTTAACCAGGACCAAGAGAACAGAGCACATCTTATTGTATTTCTATTATTATGATGTTTTCATTTGTTTTGATGTTTTAATTTGAGTATTTGTTTTTATGTTATTGTATTTTTATATATTTTATTTTTCTTTGTAAAGCACATTGAATTGCTTCGATGTATGAATTGTGCTATATAAATAAACTTGCTTGCTTGCTAATTAAATACCGTGACAACAATAAAAAAATTGTTCATATAGCACCTTTCTTAATGTTACAATGTGTTTGATGTTATAATGTAAACTTCACATTATAAAACAAAGCACAAAAACAAAACAGTAATAAAAATAATCGTTCATTAATCGTAATCGAGAGAAAATGTTCATTTAATCGTGATTTTGATTTTAGGTCATATCGTCCAGTCCTATAGACTACCATGGCCTTGTCAGATCCTTTTATTTAGTTAATAAAAAGAGGGTGAAGTGCTCTGAAGCAGGATGTGACCTCTGCAACTGACTGCCTGTCCCAACCCCACACCCCTCAAACTCAATCCCCTCCCCCTTTCCAATGTTGAAATAAAATTATTTTTTAACCAGTTTTGTTAATGGGGTTTCATTTATTCAAGCATGATAGACATTTTTGTTTATCAAATGGTCAGAAATAACAAGAAAATGCATAGATTTCTGTCATAAGGTAACTCATTGCCTTTATTGTACGCAGACCGATCATGCTTAATGTCGTGCGTAATCACCCCCCAAAGACCCATTCTGGGCCCGAAAAAACCCTGACAACATCTCACAAAATAACTGACATTTCATCAATTAATGTTAATCTGGTCTAAACCAGTTAGGTTTATTCCTCTTATCAGTTTCGCTCTCCACCCAAATGCAAGTTTCACCCAAATGCAGTTCACCCAAATGCAGTTCACCCAAGGTTCACCCAAATGCAAGTTGCCCACCTGCATTTTACAAATACATCTCGAGTTCAATTGTCCACGCATGTCTTGTCCCTCTCTTAATTACGACACTAAGAACATATCTTGCATTCTTCCTACTTGGCTAAATACAGGTTTGGTACCTTTCTAATTAGCCCAATACTAAACCAGTAATTCTTTACTCCCCTATACATCTGTAAAAGGCACTAACACAATTGTTCAACAAATTTCTATAACAATTCTCCCTGTTGACACCAGAACAAACCTTGGTGTCAATCCTTAAACAATTTATTAATGAATAGACAAGCGTCAAATTAACAGACCTCAGGCCGCTACTATCAATACTCTAAAAAACATCGTGGTCATCCATGGTATCATCATTCCAATAGTTAGGGAATGGAAACAGATCTGGAATGCCTGGTTCTGTGCCATCATTGGCATGTCTGGACCAGTACCTGTGCTGTAACCCTAGAAGCACACGCTTTTATTAAACATGATAAAAACATACAACAAATAAGTAAAAAGGCAAAAACAGCAAATCAAGCAATTAACATCTTGAATATTGGCATTTCCCAGGGATCAACCATAGAGAATAACCCTGAGAATGGATCCCATCCATGGACATTGTCGAGTTTTGCAATTCCTTTATTGGCTTCATGCACCAAGTTAATAACTTTGTCTGATGCGTCAGAAATAAAAGTACAGCATTCTGACCCAACCACCTTGCAGACACCGCCTTGTGAGGCCAAGATCATATCCAACGCCATTGTATTTTGTAAGGCAACAGAACGTGTTTCTCCGAGCTCTTTGCTTATAACAGTCCTTAACTGTTGTGGTCATTTATGCCGTCACCATGGTCCAACCATGTGTCCGCCAGTCTGCTACTGTAAATGGGATAGGGATTAACATAAGGGAATGTTTAGATGTTGGTATGTGTTGACAAATCCAACAATTAGTCAGGTTCCTGTGTTTCACATAATCAACCATTATCCTAAGGGTTATGTTATCTGGCTCAAAGAGCACTCTTGTTGCCCTACCTGGCTTAGGATGACTTGACACAGGAGTAGGAACTATTTTAGTATGTGTGACTGTTATAGGACATTCCATAGTGGGTCTACCTAAGGGGTGGTCAGGTGGTCTGCAAGGGGTGTTGTCTTCTTTACCACTGAAACACCAAAAATGGGTGTGGGAAGGGCTGCTCTCATGCTCAGATGCCTGTTTCCAGTTGGTGGCATAATGTCACTGAAAGGGATTTGTGATGTTGAACATATACCTGTTGAACATATAACTGCAACACTAACAGTTAAGGCCGGGCAACAGTCCATCAGACTATCATTCACTGGGTATTGTCTTGTCAACTCCCAAGGAATGGAGACAATAGATCAGTCCTGAGAAATAGCGGATCTTATAGATCCCATCCTTAGGGTGAAACTTACGCCTTAACTAGGCAAGTTTCCATAATAGTCTATGTCAAATGTTCCAGAACCTGTTTGGTTGATATGTGGTTCCTTGTCTGGTCAGGCTTGACTGTGCTTAAAATATAGTTACCTCTATTTTACTCAACCATATACATATTAAACCTTACTTCAAACAAAATTTCCAAACAAACACATTTAAAACAGATCCTGTGAATGGAAAAATATGAGCCATAACAGATGCCAATGTTCTGCTGTAACTATACAAACAGGAAAAAAAATTGTTTCATGTAACGCTTATGTAACGTAACAATCTGATTGACTCTGAGTTCAGCTCTTATAATCCCTAATAATGAATAATCATCAGACATATCATACCTCCTCCCTGTTATCTCTTCATCAGCCAAATGCATGAGAGATAATACCTGGAGGAGCATGAAAAATGAAAACAAACATTGTGACCAGGCGTGGATCTAACATCCAGACTACAATGCAGACAACTTGTACACCAAACCAAGGGTAGCATAGAAAACATGCAATAACACTGCTAATCAAGTATGAAACAATCCTTCCTCTAAGGATAGAAATCTCATAACAACCCATGGACAAACGTTTCCGGAAGGAACTAAACAATACTCATACACGTCCCTCATTACATCATATGTAAAAACTTCTAAACAATGAAACATATTATAAACTCTCATTATTACAGAGGAGACCTAACTAAATAGTAGGGTACCCCCCACCGGGGAAGGCCGGCTGACCAGACTGTCAGGGAGGACATTCCTACCTAGCCTCCAGCAGAGTTTCACCATATGACCATGCCTGTTAAAAAAACATGTAGGCTACAACTGTGCCTCAGTATCAGTCTAGGAATCTAATTTGGAATTACTGCGTTAGCGTTGTTAGGTGAAAATGTTACTACCTCATAAATAATGATTGAATATCCCTCCTACCTAAACTAGGCACCTTTAAAAAAACTGATGTGTTGTTCAGTCTGGCTATAGTATACATATGGTCTTTAAATGTAATATCATATGTTAACTTAAGGTGAAAAATTTATTTTTCCTATCCTAAGCAATAGTTATGTAATTACACAGAGACATACACAGCGATGTAACATTTGTTGAAATTCTAAAATTTATAAAAAATTATGACTGAACTGAAAACAGACGTGACCACCAAAATTACCAACTTTCTACTTCAAAACACACGTCTTAGTTGTAATAGAAACACAGGAAACAAACAAATGAAAACGTTCTTAGTTAAAAAAAAACTCACTGTCCCAAATATAAAGTAAAACTAATCCTACTGTGGGGGATAAACTTGCTATTGCCTATTGTCCCCTATGTGATTTATCGGATTTAAATGAAGTACTTGTGAGACACTGCGTGTTTTCCTAAACTTTGAAAGATCATTACCGAGGCATAGCCATTCGCTCAACCACACATCCAGCAATAAGGGAAAACAATATTTTAACCTTTCGTACCAAACATGAGATTATATTCAACCAGATTAAGAAAAGTATACTGAATCCCATTACAAAGTCTAATATTTCAATCAGTTTAGATCCCCACGTGTGACAGCTAACATCTCTACATATGGTCACCTATGGTGGGCCTGAATTGAATAAACAAACATTCTCGATGCAATAAATGCTTCAAGCCAATTATTTGTAAATTGTCAACTAGAATCGTGACAGCCCTAGATACTGCATGAATCGCCACACCGTGGGTTGACCCTCAACATTGGCTTTTTTAACTGGGAAAATGGGAGAGCGACAGGGACTATTTGGACATGAAACAATAATGCCTTTTTCTAACAGTGCTTCAAACACAGGTGTGATACCTTCAATAGCCTCTGGTTTCAATGGGTATTGAGCCTGGCATTGTCTGTGAGGCCCTTCATGTATAACTACAAGAGGCTGTGCATTTTTAGTAGCCCAACATATGTATGCTGAGACCACAGGGAGGGTGGAACTACCGCTAACCTAGGATCTATAGCAGCCACCTGGACTGCACAGACCTGTACTTCCCGTTTACCCAAAATGGTGCACCCAAATCCTTCTCTATAGGCTTGGGCGTCTGTGGAAAAATTCCCCTCCCTCCATGTGACATGGGACTCAGTCTGCTGCTTTTTGCACCTCCTCACCCAAGGACCTAAGCTTTCCCACTTACTAAACCCTAATTTAGCGTGGGAGACATGAGGGTCCAACCCCTCCACTTCGAATTAGCGAGACACCTCTCACATTTCACACAGACCAAGCACAAAAACCCTCCGAACACCAGTATACAAAATCACCCGTAAAAAAATAGCTTTTACCATCTTCAAACCACACTTTCTCAAAACCATCACCAAACAATGTATGTCACCCATGTGCATAAACTGGGTCGAGCCACCCATTCTAGTCATAGCCATATCTACCAAATCATGCGAAACAGCTCTGGGTCCTGTATTTTCTAAATCCCAAGAATAGTAGTATTTCACAGGCTGCACACTGTTGGACTGCTTGAACAACACTAACTTTTATGCCCTTATCAGTACATTCTAGCGTAATACCGAACTGTGTCATCAGATCCCTGGCTAACAAATTTACAGGACAACAATCTCATAACAAAAACAAGTGTTCCGGGTGGCGCTGGCCCTCGTCGTCTACAACTGACAGAGGGGTAGTAAATCGCTCAGTGGTCTGTCCTCCACTAGCCTCTACTGTGATTATGGTTCTACCACTCAATTTTGGGAGCACGTCCCATTCCTGGGTTCTAATGACAGAATACCCCGCTCCAGAATCTACTAAAAATTCAACTTTCTTGCCATTAATAATAAGAGACAGTTTGGGTTTGATCTGATAATCTTCATCTTCTCTAAATGCCTGTATATTTAAGTGTGTGCATTATTTGCGAGGCCAGTGATCTGTAGCATCATATCTAAAACAGAGCGGTTAGCAGAGTCTCTTCCTCAACCCCGGGTCTGTAGTCTTCATTGATCGTGGCCGCTGTAAACACCGACTGGGTCAACAGAAGTTACGTATCTGGTGTTTTCTTCTCCCCCCTTTTGATCCTTTTCTTGACCTGCATAGACTCTCCCAACGCAGTTAAAGAGGAGCAAAACAAACTCCAGACGGCCTTTAGCATCCCCGCGGCCACAGCAACAGAGTTCGGGCCATAGAGTAAAACAAGTCGAGGGTCATCTCGGTCACCAACAGGGTTGGCTATTGTAGGGAGATTTTCTCCACCGATGCAGTGTCGCTGGGCGCAGTGGGACGAGGCAAATCTCCAAGGTCTCCCAGTAATCGGCCTGTCGTTACACCGCGGCAGGGTGGAGGTCGGTCAGAGACGGTCCAGGACAGCAAACAACCTGGGCGGAAATAACTACAACAGAGACATCAGTAAACCCAACACAACTTTCCAGATACCATACACCTTCCAATCTACTTGCCGTTGTTCCACCCGCTATTCCTTTACTTTAGCTTGTCCATATAGCCTACCTCCAATCTGTCTGAAAGGCCATGCAGCAGCCCTGATCGAAACTGCCATCACCCTAAAAACCTAACAACACCCAAAGATACCATTGCTCACATGTCCAAAACCACAGTTACTTTACATCATCTTTGCTGGGCCACCGTATGCACGAGAGACCGTCAAAGATATACTACGCACTTACCCATTTCCCTGAGTAACTCTGTAAATCGTGTGTGGCGAAACCGCAGACCTATTTTTTCAAGTAACGTGCCCTGCACGTCCAATCTGTTTTAATTATCGTGCCCTGCATGTCAGATCTATTAGGCCTATAATAAACGTGCCCCGGACGTCAGATCTATTTTATCTCAATTAACATGCCCCACATGCGTTAATAAACACCCAGTCCTTGACATGAGATGAGGTCCCACCACTGTACTGTTAACAGTTTTAAGCTTATTTATCTGTATTGTGTCCTTACCTCCTGAGTTCAAAATTTTAAGTCCGGGTACCTGTACTGATCAATCCCACAGCTCACTCCAGCCGGGCGCCCTTTCTCTCACCCCTTTCAGAGCTAGCCTACGATCAGGGGAGGATTCAGGCTCCAGAGACCCAGTCCCAGGCCGTGCATGGTTGACCCGCTAGGATATGAGCACAAGACATCGGGTTTAGTATCCAAAACGACGTGCCCCCAAACTGTGATGTGATACAAATACTTGCATTCTTCCTACTTTGCTAAATACAGGTTTGTTACATTTCTAATTAGCCCAATACTAAACCAGTAATTCTTTACTCCCCTACACATCTGTAAAAGGCACTAACACATTAGTTCAACAAATTTCTATAACATGAGCCCAAAAGACTGTTTACAGTTTTATACTTTTTAGATGAGCAAAATAATTTTTACAACAAAATCACATCATAACCATTTCCAACTATTACATACTAGAACAAGTTCAACTTCATCAACTCTTTAAGGATACATTTTATTACAACTACATTCAAGCCATAGCTTAGTTTGAGAAAAAAAAATGTATTTTTCCTTATATTGAAAGATACATGTTTCAATTGAGAAGTAGGAAGGCTTGTATTGAATATGAGTATTCAGTACGGTTTGTGGACTGTAGAAAAAATAATAACACTTTACATTCTTCTTGCTTGGGTACAGACATTGTCTCGGAGCCCCGGTGGTCCAGTACATCCTGCCAGACGGTAACAGAGCAGATGTCTTGGATGTCCTTATGTAAGATTAGGGTCAGGATATCAGCACCTGAAATACAACAAACATTCTGAGAGCCATAGTGCAAGTGCACATTACTGCATGATCACATTATTGCAGACTAATCTTGTAATAATGTACATGGAAGAATTTTTTCATGGCGTTCACCATCTGCTGAATATGTTCTGACATTAAGGCAATATCTTTTTTTCTGATAATTCATATAAAATAGAACATCTCGTGTTGTTTTGAATGAATTAATTAATTTTCTGTCCAAATAGGACTGCTTTAGCGAACAAACACACAGACCACAACTACTTCCATCTTCCTGAGCATTGAAATTCCCACAACAACGATAAAATTCATATTTCAGAACAATGTCCACAACCTTTGCATGTAAAGCCAAATACTGTAACGCCAGATACTTCTGTAGTGGGTGAAGTATGCCCTGCAGTTTTTTCTCATACTGCTTTAAGGAGACCATGTCAGGCCATTGACCATTGACAGCACCTTGTAAATGATTTGAATATTTGAGGTTAAACAGTGGATATTTGTAACAGTGGATAATATTGAACTTGCATTACTAGTAAATAAAGAAATGACCTTAAATTCTGAAAGAGCTTACAATTTGGACCCCAGCACAACAAGGTCTAGTTGTACCGATGACCTGTATTTCCTCAAACAAATCCTTGATCAGTGTAGCCATAATTGGCATCTCAAAATCATTGCTCAAATGAATCTTTTCGGCCACTGCTCGTAGAGCCAGAAGGCCCTGGACATTTCCCTTCTGTAAGTCACACCCAGATCCCATGCTTGGGTTTCATACTCCAGGGCCAGCTGATGTTGGTAATTTATGTCCTTTTTTTTTTTTTTTTTTTTTTTAAATCAATGCGGTGTGGAAAATCAAGGACAAATATCTGAGAATAATTTTGTGGTATTGACAGATTTTAGTAATTTACAGAAACGTCTGGGAAATTGCACATTTCATTTACAGTAACATGTTTATACAACTAGTAATGGCAGTTAAAGTTTTACCTGAGGCCATCTCAGGTAAGGAGGAGTTGTTTAAACTCTTTCCCTGCCTGAGCGATGGATGGGCGGGCTTCAAGGTTGTTACCAGGAGCGATCAGACATACTATGTCTGGGACAAGGCCTTTAGGTAACGCCTCCCCACGAACATCTGCCATCAGATGTGAATCTCTTGCTCCAGGAACGGACATGAAGCCAAAAGCCATGGAAGGTCGACCAGTGGAATCAGCCTGATTTGGCATGGGGACAATGTTATCCAATAAGGCACGGAGATGAGAATCACCAATGACTAGGACAAACTATAAGGAAAGAAAGTTAGAGATTTATCCCAATAATTAAGTTTTTTTTATATATATTGTTTTTAAAATATGTGCACATCCTAAAACCTTCATAGTAAATTCCAAATGTGGGCTGTTAGGTTTAATCTAAATACAACTAATATGGGGCATTACAACTCAGAACTTACATCAAACAACATGTAATATAAAAGATGATGTACTAAATGATAACAGGATAGGGTACGCAGTACATACAGTTAATCAAACCAGTTACTCACCTTTCTACCCAAGATGATCTCCTTCCATCTTGGCAGTTGGAGTTTATGATGCTTAGGATGGGGATTGTATTCCGAATGTGGCCAATTTTTTGCTGCATGGCCAGAGCTAAACTGGTACAACATTCCTGTCATGACTGAAAAGTCAATATTATTTCTGGCTGTCTAGAATGAGAACATTTGCTTGGAGACAAATATATTACAGGGCTGCACAATGTTGGTCCTGGAGGGACAAAACACTTGTGTATTGTTTCTTAGAGGAGGTTAGCACTCAGACTAACTCAACTGCACTCAGATGGTATCCCCGATCAGAATAAGTCAGTAATGGCCAACTTGATAAAGAAACAAAGCCTCTTCAAAAGTCGCTGAGGGAATTTTTGAACAGTGATTCAGTACAAAGGTAAGCTGATCCAAGCAGAGTCCAAACAAGGATTGTCTGCAAATGTGGTTGTTCCTACTAACCTGGTAGATGGAACAAACCCTCCCATTTTACAGGCCTATCAAATGAGAGATTTTGTGAACGAGATTCTACCTGGCAATTGAAAGGACGATTGGGATAACTATAGCACAAGTTAATTTTATAGTCAAAGTATAAAACTGATAAAGTACAAAAGTCATCCGAATGTTTTGTATGCATAGAACTGCAAACAGTTGTATAGATGACAGTCATGAAGCTGAAGTAATAACATTTTTAAGTTTTCTAAGAAATTACAATTTGGACAAATGCTGAGCAGTGAGCTAGATTTTGCATAATTTAGTTCAACTGGTAATTACACTACATTTTGCAGAATAGCTTGGTACTTTGGTAGTTGGAATATAATTACATGTTGGTGTTTTCAGTAGTTAAGTAATTTTGGGACTGTTCTGATGTAGCTAAAAGCTGGAACAACAACATTTCTTACAAAGAAAATATGCAAACATTCCCTTTTCAGTATCACATTCACACATTAAAACATTAATTTTATATTTTTACAGATAAAATAATCAACATCTCTAAAGGTGGTAAAGCAGGCTAATGACCAGTTAATATAAGTCAATGACAGCTACATTAGATTGTGGCTGGATTGTTAAGTAATCAAGTGGTGATTATCAACTCCATTAACAAAAGGAATAATGGATCTAAATTGACGGCTATTCAGCAATTTGGAATGTGGCCAAAGGTATGGGCGGAATAAAATGCCAGCAACAATTGCAAATACTCAGTGCCCCTTGATTTTTTCGCATATAATCACTTTATAGACTCTCCTGAACATTTCCTACAATTTATTTACTGCGGCATATAGAATAGTTTTTTCTGTACGAGTCAATATGTATTTCATATCCATTGAGTTACATTGTGGCCAAGGGTATAGGTGGAGTAAAATGCCAGCAACAATTGCAAATACACAGTACCTCTTGATTTATCTATCCACTCTCCTGAACATTTCCTACAACACATTCACTGCGGCGTATAGAAGTTTTTTTTCTGTACAGGGCAATACGTACATGTACAGTCTATTATAGGGGCCTAAAGAGGGTGTGGAAAATATTGTGTTGCTAGATGTAGCACACCATTCCCCATGATTAGACAGGTTTGTCTTACTCTACACTCTCTCCTGAACATTTCCTCCATTGCTTTCTCTGTGGAATATTCAATAGTTTGAGCTATGAGGCAATATGTATTCCATATTCAGTCATTGGCATTGTCTGAATTTTGCCTTTGGAACATGTTTTAATACCCACTTTTTATTGAAATTACTCTTAAATATGATCATATATGAATTGTTTGAGAGGTACATTTTCTTAATGAATAAACTCAATTTATGTCAGTTGAAGTAATACGCTCGACTCTTTTATTTTGAAATTGTCCTAATTTTCGTGACCCGGAAGTGTTTCTTTAATGTTGCTCACAAGACGCTGGTCGGTTTTAGCTACCTCAGATACACAACAGCTCTCAATTCACAAGCATCGCCAAAGGTAAGTCGTGTATTCACTTAAAAAATATGTAGTCTGTATCATCGATTGTTTGTTTTTTAATCTGTCTTCGGATTGACATCTTTTAATTTATGGGAAATATAGCGGAAATTCAGACGATTTTGTTAGAACGTAATCTGATGGAAATGTGGACTTGTTCAAACTATACGTTTCTCATATATATTTGTAAGCATTATATTATTATAGCGCGATCAAAATAAGTATTCTATGTTTTCACGAATTACACAATATGAACGCTTAAATGTTGTAGCTATTTCTGTCTAGATAGTACAGAATAGCCTGAAAGCTATATTTCATAATAAAGTTAATTATATTTTATCAGAATCAGAAAGAGCTTTATTGCCAAATAAGTCTCAAAACAAAATAGGACTTTGTTCTGGTCCTTTGGTGCAGCAATTTTGTACACAAGAAGTAAAAACAAATAAGAATAGTGGACTGAGCATAAAAACGGTAGACTGAGAGCATTAATAAATTACAAAAAATTATACTACAAGATATGTGAGGTGCAAGAATTGTCCAGTTCAGGGTGTGTATGTTGGGAGGGGTTATAGATTTGTCCAGTTGAGGTTGTGTGTATATTTGGGGAGGGGTCATAGATTTGTCTAGTAGAAGGGTGTGTGTGTATATTATACAGTGTGCTGTATTATTAGTACATTAGCGTGAAAGGTATCTTTCTAATAATTAAGTGTTTACTCTTTGCTTGATATCATTTAGGCTGTCTCAGTGACCCTGAATGGGAGGATGGAATTCTGTACAGTTACGGTGGAACATTGCAACTTAACCATGTCCAGGGTGAAGGGGCATATGTACCCATCTGGATTCCAGTCAGACGCACTAAACAGCAAGAGGGCTACCACTTCCACCAGGCTCAATGGGTGACAGGGAATGAAGTCCCCCCAGAGCTATTTCAGGCCCAGGGTATGACTGGTGTGGCACGCTGGAATTTCCAGAGATTGGTAATCTCAAACAGCCGGGTGTGTTTTTGCCTGTAGTGTGTGACCCATTACTGATTGCAGACTTGAACATGGCCTCTGTGAAGGTGACTGGGAGTGCAAAATATCCGGCACTACAAGTCTCCAACAGGGACATGGAAGAGAGGTTTGGACTCCAGTACATTGAGCAAGGGTGCCGTGCTCTTCCCCTCGCCTGGGAAAAGCATAAATCTTAGAAGAGGACAGACGTGTCATTATTCCTGACCCCTCTCCCTGTGGAGACAAGTGAACCCCCAGCAACACAGCTGCCGCCAACGGTCTTCAGATTCCTTGATTCTGCAGCTCCTGCTACAGAGGCTTTAAAGAGAGAATGCTCTGAGGAGCCCCAAATGGACATGGGTAATTCCGAATAATACCACAAACACAGGCATATCTCTCTCTCACACACATACATTAACTCAATCGCACGCACGTGAATATGCTTGCAGACACACACATCCTGCATAGTTACTTTAACTGAAGAACTGTTCCTCTCTCTTTCAGATCTGCCATGCACACCTCCCCTGCCCATGACCGCCTCACCAAGAAGTGCATGCACTGGACCTATCAAGACTGGTGGCCGAGTCTTTGTGTTGGACCACAATCGGTGGCCTGGCCCAATGAGGGTGGCTATTGATGGTCTGCTTGCCAACCATCATGGACAGAAGGACATGCTGAAACTGGTGGATCATGACTATGCTTCCATGGTGCAAAGCTCATGTGCAGACCACAACAGCCTTCTTCACACAACCACCAAGTACCACATTGGAAGATATATTAAACACCTGGCCAAATTAAAAAACATCAGTCCTGAAAAGCTCTTGGAGACCCAACAACTGTGGCAGCACTTAACCATGGAAAGTGACAAAACCTGTATCCTAGTAACAGCGCTGCCACCTGCAGTTGTGAACCCACCCGCACTGCCCACACAAGATGCTCCTCTCACTGAAGCTGCAGTTGAGACGATTATTGGACTAGTAGAAAAGCAGCGACAATCAGAGCAACAACAGCAGCCAAAGAAAAAATTGACAAGAACCTGCCTTTCATGTGGCCAACTCAAGTCCCTTTACATGAATGATGGCTCCTCAATTCATTTTCTTTCATCAGATTGGGCATGTTGGGTACTTTTACTGCTCCACAAAAGTATTTAAAACATATGCAGCAGAGGGCCTCACAAACCCCAAAATGTCTTTTGAGGATTTACTGTCTGCACCCTTCTTTCAACAAGAACTTCAATTGACAAAAAGTGGAACAACAGAAGGACAAACAGAAAGGAGGTTAGCAGATGTGGTACCCTCTGGCCATTTGTGCAGGTTCTGTCATTTGGAACTAAAACAGGGCCATAACAGCCCTCACATTCATTAAGGGTTCTCCAGAGTGGCAGGGAAATATATTTATTGTCCTGCCAAGGTGTTGTCCATTTACCAGGCCATGGGTATGGAGAAAGAAATGACCTGGAAGGAGCTTTTATGAGGATGCGAATAAAAAATGGATGGATGGAAAGAGGAAATAATGTTGATTTAGACACATAAAATGGTCAGAATCTTTTAATAAAGCAATTTTGAAGTTCAATACATCCCTATTGTCTTTAATTTACTTATTGAACATACTGTACATGAGGTCAGAAGGGGTTGCTTATAATTACTGTGTGGCACAAGATACATGAAATGTCAAGAGACAGAAAAATCTGGTTTGTGCAACCCCAAATCTAAGTTAATATTGCCAAGGAGGTTAAAGGATGGTCTATCCATTCAAGTCGACTGCAGGGCTGAAGAACTTTTGTTTCCTCAACAGGTGGGGCCGGTAAATGAGAATAATCCACTGCAATATTTAACTGAAGAGGAAAATCTTATGGTAGAATATGTACAGTATACAGTCCCCTCCAAAAGTATTGGAACGGCAAGGCAAATTCCTTTGTTTTTGTTGATCACCGAAGAAATTTGGGTTTAAGATCAAAAGATGAGTATGAGACGAGTTCAGAATTTCAGCTTTTATTTCCTGGTATTCACATCTAGATGTGTTAAACAACTTAGGACATATCACCGTTTGTATTAGACCCCAGCATTTTTAGGTGAGCAAAAGTAAAGGAATCAAATAATCTTCAAGTAAATAACATTTAATATTTGGTGGCATAACCCTTGCTTGCAATAACTGCCTCAAGCCTGCGACCCATCGACATCACCAAACTGTTGCATTCTTCATTTGTGATGCTATTCCAGGCTTTTACCATAGCTTCTTTCAGTTCTTGTTTGTTTCGGGGTGTTTCTCCATTCAGTCTCCTCTTAAGGAGGTGAAATGCATGCTCTATTGGGTTAAGGTCAGGTGATTGACTTGGCCAGTCTAAAACCTTCCACTTTTTTCCCCTGATGAAGTCCTTTGTTTTGTTGGCAGTGTGCTTTGGGTCATTGTCCTGTTGCATGATAAACGTCCTCCCGATTAGTTTCAATGCATTTCTCTGTAAATTGGCAGACAAATGTTTCTATACACTTCTGAATTCATTCTCCTGCTACCATCATCAGTTACATCATCAATAAATACAGGTGCTGGTCATATAATTAGAATATCATCAAAAAGTTGATTTATTTCAGTAATTCCATTCAAATAGTGAAACTTGTATAATGTATACATTCATTCCACACAGACTGATATATTTCAAGTGTTTACTCCTTTTAATTTTGATGATTATAACTGACAACTAATGAAAACCCCAAATACAGTATCTCAGAAAATTAGAATATTGTGAAAAGGTTCAATATTGAAGACACCTGGTGCCACACTCTAATCAGCTAATTAACTCAAAACACCTGCAAAGGCCTTTAAATGGTCTCTCAGTCTAGTTCTGTAGGCTACACAATCATGGGGA